>CM053034.1:196818823-196958823 GCA_028564925.1 Lithobates sylvaticus
ATCCAGACGGAAAAATTCCTGCACTAGCTCTGGCTTACTGTGCAAAGCCTCAGGGTACCGGCTCTAAGGGTGACCAACCTTACCACATAGGTTACATTTAATGATGTTACAGTCCCTTGCCCCTAGTTCCTGGCACAAAGAGCACTTCTGTTCTGGACATTTAGAGGAGAAATGTAACTTGACTCCACATTTATGGCACACCTTAGGTTGACCAGGGTAGAATACAGTAATCCTATCTCTACCAATAAAGGCAGAGGAGGGCAAATGCTGGACCACATTCCCACACACACTCAACCTCATTGACACCGACCACCGACCCGTACAGATTCCTCTATCATCCACAATCTTTAGGGGACACAACGTTTCACCAACCACCTCAACCAGACCCATAAATCCTCGGGGGTTAAAGACTCATTCCTAGTCAGGATAATCACATTTTTTTATCAAGGGCTGACGTGAGACCACTTTGGGGACAAGCCTCTTCCAGTCCGGCTGGCCCCCATTTACATGCTCAAACTGCTCCCAAAACAGCTCCAGTGATTCTGGACGCACAAATGACAATTCATATTCAAAAGGAACCAGCCGGACTGATAAGCGCATAAATATCCCCCACCTTAAATCCCATGGCTCGGATCTTATCCACAACCACCCTCCTGATAGGTGGAATACCTCCTCCTTCCCACCTGAGCTGTACCACATTCCTGTGTTTAATGGAAGGTGCGTTAGGTGAAAGTCGCACAACTGGCTCCTTTCCACTAACAGCAGCATGACTTTGTCCCGACACAGCCTTAGCATGATTCCTAACAGATGACATTAACTGGTTGCATAGGAATATGAACTGGCTGCATAGAAACCTCTGAAATCTGGTTTGGTAAAATTACCCACCACTTGATCCTCCCTCCTCCCCTCCAGCACAACAGTCCTGCTCACCATAGTCCCAGAAGTACCACAGTTACCAGCAGTCCCATCAAAGTAAAGCCTTTAGTTTATAAAAAATAACACCAGCTGTTTCAGTGTTCATACGGTCCTCCTGCTCTGCAGTTTCCATGTTCGACATTCCTGCTCTGCACTGTTAGTGTCCATGTGGGACTCCCCGCAGCCAGCAGAAACTTCTCTGTCTGGATACACGCCATCTCGTTCTGCATTCCCTGCTGATTGTAAGGATCTGTTGGCAGGTACAATCTCAGGAAAGTCCTCCACACAGAGATATTTTCAGCAAGCACTCCTTTACCAAGATCTTGATCTGACGAGACAGGTCCAACTCAAGGGAGATTTCATTTCTGTAATGGCCTGCAGCAATCCGCCATTTTCCTCAACCTCCTCCTGAGAGGACCTAGGCTGCTGGGGAGGGAAGGGGCAGATACTGAGGTGCAACAGATCCTGAGACAGGGATAGTACTGGGGCCACCATGTGAAGCCACTTCCTTACCCCCATCCATACTGTTGCCGTTGCTCTGGCATCCATCCTCTGGCTGGTACTGGCACAGGCACTTTCCTTCATCTGTTGGAATCTCTCCTCATTCTCACACTTTTCTCTGAACACACTGCTGCTCTCCATCAGAGAGGCGATCAACTTCTCCTGCTTTTTCAATGCCTCCTCAAGAGACTTCAGCTTGGAGACTTCCCTCTTACTGTTTCCAGACTTACTGAGCAGGGATTTTTCCTGTGATCTTCTTTCATGACAGCAAGTTTCTGTTCCTCCTTAGCAATGCAGCAAAGGAGGTAAAGACTCCTCTTCTATAGGGACAGGCCCAGGATCCATTGCAGCTTGAGCACATGGAGTAGGCCTCAGTGCCTCTGGAGAGCCTCCACCTTCGACTCCCCCCACCCACTGCATTGTGGTTGGGGGAGAAGCCTGCAGGACAGGCCCAGGCTTGATGTTTCCTCTAGCTGAGACCAAAGTAGAGTGAGCCAACAGCAACTTGCAAAACAGCACCCCCTGGTGGAGAAGCTCCTCTGGTGCTGAGACTGAGGTGACTGGCTCAGTGTTCCCTGTACAGCACTGCGGTATATGTCAGAGATATATAATAGTGTGTGACTGTGGGGGGACATTAGAGTGTAATCTCTTCTGGTGCAGAGACTGAGGTGACCTGCTCAATCATGAACTGCTGTGTATTTAAAGTGGAGTCAATAACGTTAAGTCTGCACGATTGCATTCTTAATAGGTCACAATATACAGCATAGAATCTTGCTTCAAGAACTGTCTTTGAGCTCCATTCTGTGACTTTGCCTAGGCTGAGATGATGTGATCAGTCGGTTGCAGGCAGCAGGAAGCATTTCCTCATTCTCCCCTCTCCCAGTGATCAGTCTGTACATTGTAACTTTGTAGCAAGTCACAAGGGGCGAGCCTGCAGCAGGGGCTGATCTGTGTCAAACATTTACATGATTGTGTCATGTCTGATTTGACATCTTCGTTCAGAGATGATGACCCTGGATCAGTGGTGTCGCTAGGGGGTGGCTTTTGAGGCTATAACCCCGAATCTGGGGCCCATAGCCCAGAGTCTCTGCAAGGGGAGGGGGGCTCTCTGGGGACCCTGATGCAAGTGGGGAGGCTCTCTGGGGACCCTGATGCAAGGGGGAGGCTCTCTGGGGACCCTGATGCAAGGGGGAGGCTCTCTGGGGAACCCTGATGCAAGGGGGAGGCTCTCTGGGGACCCTGATGCAAGGGGGAGGGGCTCTCTGGGGTCCCCAAGGGGAGGGGGGGCTCTCTGGGGACCCTGATGCAAGGGGGAGGCTCTCTGGGGACCCTGATGCAAGGGGGAGGCTCTCTGGGGACCCTGATGCAAGGGGGAGGCTCTCTGGGGACCCTGATGCAAGGGGGAGGCTCTCTGGGGACCCTGACGCAAGGGGAGGCTCTCTGGGGAGGCTCTCTGGGACCCTGACGCAAGGGGGAGGCTCTCTGGGGACCCTGACGCAAGGGGGAGGCTCTCTGGGGACCCTGATGCAAGGGATAGGCACTCTGAGGATATATGCACACACACACGTATATTACTGTACATACACTTTCTTTACTACCCTGCTATGGGCTCTAGCCCCTGATCTTTTGTAGACCTAGCAACGCCCCTGCCCTGGATGATGCCCGAAGAAAGATGGTGCTATCATTCTGGAGACAAAAAACACAAAGGCATTGTGGGGGGAGGGGGGTACGCTGACACATTGGGGGGTAATAAATATCTGGACGGGTTACACTGACACATGCTGCTCTTAAATCACACCAGATACCGGATCCTTTTTCATTTATGTTCGTTGTACTTACAGCTTTTTTCTCCGCATCTTTCCCCGTATCCTCCAGGTAGGAGAGAACGAAATCGATTATGCGCACGCCATCGCGGAAGAAGATGGAGTCTTTGCTCTGGTGGAGTCCGTCTATCTGTAGAAGTAAAAAGTGAAAACCAGTTATACCGTTTCAGGACCCCCCCGAGTCGGCAGGTGAGCAGCCAATCCGCTGCAGAGAAGAAAAATAAAGAAATCGAATTTGAAATGTCAACTCTGGGGGCAGCAAACATCATATGGAGCAAAATGCCAGACAGGGCGGTGATGTACTGCTGCAACCTATGGCAACCAGGCTACCAGTTTTGCCAGGTATGACCAAACCCATGAGAGAAGGCTTCTGATTGGCTGCCATCGCTCACCCTGGCTTGGTTTACATAAAGGGGCTAAAACAAGCAGTCGATCCGCGTTAACAAGGCCAGCAGTGCAGTCAAGTTTATACAACATTTTTTCCACACCGGAACACACTGCAAACGCATTTAAGCACAAATTAGTAAAAAAATAGTAAAAAATTTGTAAAAAAAATAAAATAAATAATATATATATATAAAAAACGCACCACAAAAACATTGAAAATGTATCTAAATGCCCGGATAGTGGTATAAAACGAGCCTTCCGAATCAAAGTCCAGCAGTGATCCTTGCCAGTCAGAAGTTGATCTCACCTAAGCCCAAACCAGTGCGACTTGTTATGCGATTTGACAGTTCCAAATCGCATCACAAGTCATACCCTATTGTTGGCAATGGAACCGTTCAAATCGGTGCAATTCCGACTTCACAATGCCGCACCGATTTAAAAAAAAAAAAGTTCCTGCACTATTTTTTTTTTTTTGCGATTTCAGGTGCGACTTGCATAGACGTCTGTGTAAGAAGTAGCGCCTGAAATCGGGCTGACCTGCTACTTTACGTTGCCTCCCCTGGCTAATCACAGCCACTCGCAGGTAATCTCTAATGCCGCGATCACATGCGAGCGATTGGCCCCAGGAACGCAGATTGCCCCCCTGCTGGGGTTCTTAAATCTAAATCAAAAGGTAGGTTGCGCTCGCAGGTGTGAATGTACCTACCAGACACCCTGACAGCTCAATCCCTGATCCAGACATTTTTAATTATTTTCTTTTTCTTTACATAACATTTTTTTTTAAGTTTACGTTCCTCTCCTCTAGTATACAGTGGAGGTTATTTACTAAAGGCAAATCCACAGTGCACTACAAGAGCACTTGGAAGTGCAGTCGCTGTAGATCTAAGAGGGACATGCAAGGGAAAAAAAAAAAAAAGAAAACAGCTTTTTTGCTTGTAAATGATTGGATCATAAAATCAGCAGAGCTTCCCCTACAGTGACTGCACTTCCAAGTGCACAGTGGATTTGCCTTTAGTAAATAAACCCCAATGTATCTTTTTGTGTATTTTTCCTCTAGTTTACAATGTATATTTTTGGATACTTCCCTTCTAGCTTAGAATAATTTTTTTGCAGGTTTCTCCTTCACTATACAATGTATGTTTTTACGCACTTCTCTAGTATACAATGTATCTTTTTGCATACTCCCCTGCTAGTATACAACGTATGTTTTTGTGAATTATCTTCTCTAGTATACAATGGTGTCTTTTTGGATACTTCCCTTCTAGCTTAGAATATATATTTTTTGCGTATTTCTTCTCTAGTATACAATCTATCTTTTTGGTGTATGTTTTGTGTGCTTCTCCTCTAGTACACAAGTTGGTTTTTATGTACTTCTCCTCTAGTATACAATGTATCTTTGTGTATTTCCTTCTCTAGTATACAATGTATCTTTTTGGATACTTCCCTTCTAGCTTAGAATCATTTTTTTGCGGATTTCTCCTCTACTATACAATGTATGTTTTTATGTACTTCTCCTCTAATATGCAATCTATCTTTTTGTGCAATTATCCTCTAGTATACAATAGGGGTTATTTACGAAATGAGGGGAAGCTCTGCCGATTTTATAATTCCAATCATGTGGAAGCCAAAATGCTTTTTTTTTTTTTTTCCTTTCTTGCATGCCCCCCTCGGATCTACAGAGTGACTTTACTTCCAAGTGCAAAACCCATTGTATCTTTTTGTGCATTTTCTCCTCTAGTATACAGTGTAGCTTTTTGGATACTTTGCTTCTAGCTTAGAATAATTATTTTTTTTGTGTATTTCTCCTTTACTATACAATGTACTTTTTGACGTACTTCTCTAGTATGCAATCTTTTTGCATTCTTCCCTTCTAGTATAGAATGTATCTTTTTGTGTATTTTCTTCTCTAGTATACAATGTATCTTTTTGTGTATTTTCTTCTCTAGTATACAATGTATCTTTTTGGCTACTTCCCTTCTAGCTTAGAATATATTTTTTTGCGTATTTCTCCTCTAGTATACAATCTTTTTGTGTAGTTCTCCTCTAGTATACAATGTATGTTTTGGGTGCTTCTCCTCTAGTATGTTTTTACATACTTTCTCATCTAGTATACAATGAATCTATTTTAGTGCTTCTGCTCTAGTGTACAATGCATCTTTTTCTCCATTTAAGAGTAAGAATACAGGGGCAGGCTGTACAGTTACTGATCACTGTGCTA
Organism: Lithobates sylvaticus; assembly: GCA_028564925.1. NCBI lineage: Eukaryota > Metazoa > Chordata > Amphibia > Anura > Ranidae > Lithobates > Lithobates sylvaticus. Next base: position 196,824,668 of record CM053034.1, read on the forward strand.
GGCAATCACAGTTTATTTGAATCTATCATGTGAATGAGAGCTGGTCGTCTCAATTTCAGATCATCAGTACTAAACCCAGAGAGTCTAAGATGACAGCGCAGTCTCCATGCTGGCGAGGACAAACCCAGGTACATACATATACTGGAAGGAACTGAATTTATTCACTCTTGAGAAGAGGAGAATAAGGGGGGATATGATCAACATGTACAAATATATAAGGTGTCCATACGGTCAACACAGAGGACAAGGGGGACTCTTTACGTCTAGAGGAAAAGAGATTTCATCTCCAAATACGGAAAGGTTTCTTCACAGTAAAGCCCCCGTACACACGGTCGGAAAATCCGACCACCAAATCCATCGGATTTGGTCCGGCGGATTTAGTCCGACACTGGTGTTGCATACACACGGTCGGACAAAGTTGTCAGAAAATCCGATCATTCTGAACGTGGTGACGTTCGTTGCCTACGACGGGACTACGTAGAGGCTAGTAGCCAATAGCTTTGGTCTTGTAATGTGATCTGAGCATGCCTGGCACTTTGTCCGTCGGACTACGCTACACACGATCGGAATTGGTGTGATCGGACTTTGTTGTCGGAATATTTATAGAGCAGGAGATAGAACTTTGTCCGTCGGACAATCCGATGGAAACTGTCCGATGGTGCATACACACGGTCGGAATTTCCGACAACATTGTCCGATAGGACAGAATCCATCGGAAAATCCGACCGTGTGTATGGGGCTTAAGAGCTGTGAAAATGTGGAATAGACTCCCTCCAGAGGTGGTTCTGGCTAACTCAGTAGATTGCTTTAAGAAAGGCCTGGATACTTTCCTAAATGTACATAATATAACTGGGTACTGACATTTATAGGTAAAGCTGATCCGGGGAAAATCAGATTGCCTCTCGGGGGATCAGGAAGGGATTTTTTTCCCCTGCTGTAGCAGATTGGAGCATGCTCTTCTGGGGTTTTTTTTGTCTTCCTCTGGATCAACTGTGGGTATATTGGATTGTACGATATGTTTTTATTTTTATTTTTATTATTTCTTTTTTTTATGGTTGAACTGGATGGACTTGTGTCTTTTTTCAGCCTAGCTAACTATGTAACTATGGAAGACTACCCCCCCCCCCCACCCCCCCCCCCCCCCCCCCCCCCCTTCCACCCCCCCCCCCCCCCCCCCCCCCCCCCTGTGAGGTCACATATGTGAACACACATTGGAAAAATATTAAAGCAATAAAGTTTTGAGTTGCCTGTGAATGTTGACCGATATAATTAGGAGGTGAGATGAGGTGGAGAGATCTGATGTGGGTAGTGAGATGGATTAGTACTTTACAAATGAGTCTGGGTCGGGTCCAGTGCCCGCAGATGGCACAATAGAGGTAATACAACACCACCAGCTCTATCGGAGTCATTAATAATGGAGGGGCTCACACCTAGAAGACACACCAGAGTCATTATTAATGGAGGGGCTCACACCTAGAAGACACACCAGATTCATTATTAATGGAGGGGCTCACACCTAGAAGACACACCCGAGTCATTATTAATGGAGGGGCTCACACCTAGAAGACACACCAGAGTCATTATTAATGGAGGGGCTCACACCTAGGTGATCATGGCAAAGCTACACTGCCCTCCAGTGCCAGCTCACTCAGCCTGGACTTTATTTGGACTTTGGAGTGAAATGTCAACAAATCCGCCCAGGAACGGCCGCCGTGCCCGGCTCCGACTAATGTCTTCTGGGGCAGAAGCCAAAAAAAGAAATCAAGAATCCCAACAGAGGCAGAAAATGTAAAACTCACCGGAGAGAGCGATACTACAAAGTGCCGATAGAGACCTACAGGGACCGAAATACCACAAGAGAGAAATCCCCGGAACTAAAATCCCATCATTGGATCAAACATCAGAGAATTACCGAGGATGATCCCCGGGATTAGATCTTCAAAATAACTAGAGGAGAGCGAGAAAAGACTGAGCGAGCAAGAAAAGAGAGCGCAGAAAGGAGAGATAGAAAGAAAAAAAAAACTGGGAAACAGGGGAGAGAGAGAGAGAGAGAGAGAGAGAGAGAGAGAGAGAGAGAGAGAGAGAGAGAGAGAGAGAGAGAGAGAGAGAGAGAGAGAGAGAGAGAGAGAGAGAGGACAGAGGAGAGCAGAGAGAGGAGGAGGAGAGGAGGGAGAGCAGAGAGAGCAGAGAGGAGGAGAGAGGAGGAGGAGGGAGAGCAGAGAGGAGGAGGAGGACAGAGGGAGAGGAGAGAGAGGAGGAGAAGGACAGAGGGAGAGCAGAGAGAGGAGGAGGAGGACAGAGGGAGAGAGAGAGAGGAGGAGGAGGACAGAGGGAGAGCAGAGAGAGGAGGACGACGACAGAGGGAGAGCAGAGAGAGGAGGAGGACAGAGGGAGAGCAGAGAGAGGAGGAGGACAGAGGAAGAGCAGAGAGGAGGAGGAGGACAGAGGAAGAGCAGAGAGGAGGAGGAGGACAGAGGGAGAGCAGAGAGGAGGAGGAGGACAGAGGAGAGCAGAGAGAGGAGGAGGAGGACAGAGGGAGAGCAGAGAGGAGGAGGAGGAAAGAGGGAGAGCAGAGAGGAGGAGGAGGACAGAGGGAGAGCAGAGAGGAGGAGGAGGACAGAGGGAGAGCAGAGAGGAGGAGGAGGACAGAGGGAGAGCAGAGAGGAGGAGGAGGACAGAGGGAGAGCAGAGAGGAGGAGGAGGAGGACAGAGGGAGAGCAGAGAGGAGGAGGAGGAGGACAGAGGGAGAGCAGAGAGGAGGAGAGAGGAGGACAGAGGGAGAGCAGAGAGGAGGAGAGAGGAGAGACAGAGGGAGAGCAGAGAGGGGAGGAGGAGGAGGACAGAGGGAGAGCAGAGAGGAGGAGGAGGAGGAGGAGAGGAGAGAGGAGAGGAGGAGGAGGAGACAGAGGAGGACAGAGGAGAGAGAGAGCAGAGGAGGAGGAGGAGGACAGAGGGAGAGCAGAGAGGAGGAGGAGGAGGACAGAGGGAGAGCAGAGAGGAGAGGAGGACAGAGGGAGAGCAGGGAGAGAGAGGGAGGAGGACAGAGGGAGAGCAGAGAGGAGGAGGAGGAAAGAGGGAGAGCAGAGAGGAGGAGGAGGACAGAGGGAGAGCAGAGAGGAGGAGGACAGAGGGAGAGCAGAGAGGAGGAGGACAGAGGGAGAGCAGAGAGGAGGAGGACAGAGGGAGAGCAGAGAGGAGGAGGACAGAGGGAGAGGAGAGAGGAGGAGGACAGAGGGAGAGGAGAGAGGAGGAGGACAGAGGGAGAGAGAGAGAGGAGGAGGGGGAGGACAGAGAGGAGAGCAGAGGGAGAGAGAGAGGGGAGGACAGAGGGAGAGCAGAGAGGAGGAGGACAGAGGGAGAGCAGAGAGGAGGAGGACAGAGGGAGAGCAGAGAGGAGGAGGACAGAGGGAGAGGAGGACAGAGGGAGAGAGAGAGGAGGACAGAGGGAGAGGAGAGAGGAGGACAGAGGGAGAGGAGAGAGGAGGACAGAGGGAGAGGAGAGGAGGAGAGGGGACAGAGGGAGGAGGAGAGAGGAGGACAGAGGGAGAGGAGAGAGGAGGACAGAGGGAGAGGAGAGAGGAGGACAGAGGGAGAGGAGAGGGCACAGCCGGGTTGTAATAGGAGAATTGCTGTACTCGGGTGAAGGACGTGTCCGCACTGGCCCGTCTTAGCACACAAAACGCATTTCATCGGCTTTCTCTTCCTTGGATCTCGGTATCTATAAATCATCTAAATTTGTAAAATGTTTCTTCTTTGTTTTGCATAAATGAAACCCCCGACCTTATTAAATGTGAAATAATGGAGAACACACATCATTGTATCTACAAGTATTACAGAGACCGATCAATTCTATATTTTATATTGTAAACATAAAACAGCAAATATAACTACACAGAAGCTCCAATGATTGTTATTATCCACAGGCAGTAATACAGATTAGTAGCCACAATCCCTTCACATGAAAGTTCCTGTGTGAAGTTCGTATTTATCTTGGGGTCTCTTATACCAAACTGCAGGTCTGTTAATCCCACAAATATTCCGAACCAGCCATTCTCAACCAGGGTTCCTTGACCTGTGGCTAACTGACCTCCAATGTGATGTTACCTGCATAGTTCCAGGTCCAACACCACTTGGCAGAGCCAGACTAAGGGTGTCATTCTGACCACCAGTCTAATGAACATTCTTCCCACTGACCACCAATGGAAGAGGCATTTTCCCAATGACCACCAATGGACTACTCTTAGCAGGGGTTCCCTGAGGCCTGAACATTTTTGCACGGGTTCCTGAGGGGTAAAATGGTAGAACGGCTGGTCCAAAGAATCCACCAATGGACTACAATTTTCCCAATGGAAGAGGCATTTTCCCAATGGCCACCACCAATGGAAGAGGCATTTTCCCCAATGGCCACCACCAATGGAAGAGGCATTTTCCCAATGGCCACCACCAATGGAAGAGGCATTTTCCCCAATGGCCACCACCAATGGAAGAGGCATTTTCCCAATGACCACCACCAATGGAAGAGGCATTTTCCCCAATGGCCACCACCAATGGAAGAGGCATTTTCCCCAATGGCCACCACCAATGGAAGAGGCATTTTCCCCAATGGCCACCACCAATGGAAGAGGCATTTTCCCCAATGGCCACCACCAATGGAAGAGGCATTTTCCCCAATGGCCACCACCAATGGAAGAGGCATTTTCCCCAATGGCCACCACCAATGGAAGAGGCATTTTCCCCAATGGCCACCACCAATGGAAGAGGCATTTTCCCCAATGGCCACCACCAATGGAAGAGGCATTTTCCCCAATGGCCACCACCAATGGAAGAGGCATTTTCCCCATGGCCACCACCAATGGAAGAGGCATTTTCCCCAATGGCCACCACCAATGGAAGAGGCATTTTCCCCAATGGCCACCACCAATGGAAGAGGCATTTTCCCCAATGGCCACCACCAATGGAAGAGTCATTTTCCCCAATGGCCACCACCAATGGAAGAGTCATTTTCCCCAATGGCCACCACCAATGGAAGAGTCATTTTCCCCAATGGCCACCACCAATGGAAGAGGCATTTTCCCCAATGGCCACCACCAATGGAAGAGTCATTTTCCCAATGGCCACCACCAATAGAAGAGGCATTTTCCCAATGACCACCAATGGACTACTCTTAGCAGGGGTCCCCTGAGGCCTGAACATTTTTGCACAGGTTCCTGAGGGGTAAAATGGTAGAAAGGCTGGTCCAAAGAATCCACCAATGGACTACAATTTTCCCAATGGCCACCACCAATGGAAGAGGCATTTTCCCAATGGCCACCACCAATGGAAGAGGCATTTTCCCAATGGCCACCACCAATGGAAGAGGCATTTTCCCAATGGCCACCACCAATGGAAGAGGCATTTTCCCAATGGCCACCACCAATGGAAGAGTCATTTTCCCAATGGCCACCACCAATGGAAGAGGCATTTTCCCAATGGCCACCACCAATGGAAGAGGCATTTTCCCAATGGCCACCACCAATGGAAGAGGCATTTTCCCAATGACCACTAATGGACTACTCTTAGCAGGGGTTTCCTGAGGCCTGAACATTTTTGCGCGGGTTCCTGAGGGGTAAAATAGTAGAAAGGCTGGTCCAAAGAATCCACCCGGAGACTTCAGCCTCACCTATGGCATTTACTAATCTGGAAATCTCAGGCAGAGCTCAGCAATTCCAGTCTGAAAATTTAAATGCCTCAACAATTCTCCGGCCATAAGCTGAGCACAGTGAGGTTTAGAAGGGACGTTACATAAATGTGTATTAATCATCTCCCTGCATTACAGAGCCAAGAACTGCCAGAAGATGTCACAGATATCTAATGTAACATCACTCTGCCGGTCGTTTCTGCATTTCCACAAAAGCCGAGAACTGGCATTTTATTGCAGCATCAGCAGCTCCCAGAAATCCATGTTTCTGCTGCATTCCTGATATCAGGCTTATAGTGGGAGTGGCAGCTCTGTACATTGATGGGCAGAAGGGGGAGGTGCCTATGTGGGCTTATAGGAGGGAGGGAGTCTTTACCAATGAGGTCTACTGGAAGAGACCGACGAGCAGGTAGAAGGTGGGACAGTGACTATAGTCTGCAGACATATGGACATTGCCTCAGTCTCCTTTCACATGGGCCAGATCTGGTTGGGTTCGGGCAGTGGATGGTGTCAGGGCAGAGGATGGTGTCAGTAGGGCAGAGGTTGGGTTCAGTAGAGCAGTGGATGGTGTCAGTAGGGCAGAGGTTGGGTTCAGTAGGGCAGAGGTTGGGTTCAGTAGGGCAGAGGTTGGGTTCAGTAGAGCAGTGGATGGTGTCAGTAGGGCAGAGGTTGGGTTCAGTAGGGCAGAGGTTGGGTTCAGTAGGGCAGAGGTTGGATTCAGTAGGGCAGAGGTTGGATTCAGTAGGGCAGAGGTTGGATTCAGTAGGGCAGAGGTTGGGTTCAGTAGGGCAGTGAATGGGTTCAGTAGGGCAGTGAATGGGTTCAGTAGGGCAGTGAATGGTGTCACTAGGGCAGAGGTTGGGTTCAGTAGGGCAGTGAATGGTGTCACTAGGGCAGAGGTTGGGTTCAGTAGGGCAGTGGTTGGGTTCAATAGGGCAGTGGATGGTGTCAGTAGGTTGCACCTTATCTCAGTACAGCCCTTAGCCACATGACGCCGACACACTGAACGTATGAAGGCTGAACAGGAGGAGGAGTTCAAAAGCTGTTTGCCCCACAGCTGCTGAAGACTCTACAGCACAGCTTCAGGAGACCGCTGGTATTGCAGCAGAAACTAACTATTCCTGATGGGAAATTAAATGTGTGTGTGACTGATAGCAATCGTCCCAGTACAGGTGTGATGGACAATCGTCCCAGTACAGGTGTGATGGACAATCGTCCCAGTACAGGTGTGATGGACAATCGTCCCAGTACAGGTGTGATGGACAATCGTCCCAGTACAGGTGTGATGGACAATCGTCCCAGCTCAGTCCAAGCAAATGCTTCAGCTCTGCTCTGAGTTTGTAGGGCTCGTCTCCCCATTCAGGGCTTTAATCCCAGCCACCACTCGCTCCCGAATGGCCTCCGAGCCTTCATCCTCACCAATGGCAGAGAGATACCCTGCCATGGCTTGTACAGGGGCAGGCATGTCACCTGACAGCCCAGGAGATGGCTGTCAGCTTCCAGCAGGAGAGGCCCTGCTGGCCTCCATGGCTTCCCCAGAAACGGGACAGGAGAGCTGGGAGAGATTTCACCACCACTCCCCTCGCACACAGATCACCTGGGGAGGAGCTTCAGAGACACCTTCCTCCTGACACACCTGTGCTCCAATGATGGGTGGGGCACTATTTCTCCCACTGACACCAATGATGGGGCACTATTCCTCCCACTGACACCAATGACCGGGCACTATTCCTCCCACTGACACCAATGACTGGGCACTATTCCTCCCACTGACACCAATGATGGGTGGGGCACCATTTCTCCCACTGACACCAATGATGGGGCACTATTCCTCCCACTGACACCAATGACGGGGCACTATTCCTCCCACTGACACCAATGACGGGGCACTATTCCTCCCACTGACACCAATGACTGGGCACTATTCCTCCCACTGACACCAATGATGGGTGGGGCACCATTTCTCCCACTGACACCAATGATGGGGCACTATTCCTCCCACTGACACCAATGATGGGGCACTATTCCTCCCACTGACACCAATGATGGGGCACTATTCCTTCCACTGACACCAATGATGGGGCACTATTCCTCCCACTGACACCAATGATGGGGCACTATTCCTCCCACTGACACCAATGATGGGGCACTATTCCTCCCACTGACACCAATGATGGGGCACTACTCCTCCCACTGACACCAATGATGGGGCACTATTCCTCCCACTGACAGCAATGACTGGGCACTATTCCTCCCACTGACACCAATGACGGGGCACTATTACTCCCACTGACACCAATGATGGGGCACTATTCCTCCCACTGACACCAATGAAGGGGCACTATTCCTCCCACTGACACCAATGAAGGGGCACTATTCCTCCCACTGACACCAATGAAGGGGCACTATTCCTCCCACTGACACCAATAATGAGGCAGTAAACTCGCCCTTTATTTCGATTTTGTAGACCCCCGATATAGACAATACCAACTTGCTAATTTCCTGAAATACTCTGCACTGCTCCAGTCACCTCATTTAGAAGTTGGAAACCCTCTGTGTGATGAAGGCATTAATATGTGTGAGAAGCTGCACACTCTGGAGCTACAATCTATGCATTCCTTGCAGTTAGAAATCTCCAGATTCTCTACATCTCTCATGCAAGAGCACAGCAGGCTGCAAGTCCGTTCACCAAATGGCATTCAAAAGACCACCAAACCTAAAATACAACATTCAGTGTGAAGAGATCAGGGACTTCCCCAAAAAATCCACAGAGCCGGTCATGTTGTATAAAGTTATGACCCTCAGGGCGAGATATTTTCTGGTGCACAGCTTACTTCCTCAGGGGGGAGATATTTGCTGGTGCATAGCTTACTTCTTCAGGGGGAGATATTTGCTGGTGCATAGCTTACTTCCTCAGGGGGAGATATTTGCCAATGCACAGCTCACTTCCTGACCATTATTTCAGGAAATTTAAGATCTGCTTCTATTTTGCCATTTTTGATAGTAGTGGGAGGGGCTTGTATGGATCAATCGGTGGTCGGTGTGCACACAGCTCAGGATATCAAACGTTCATCTCTATCAATAAACAGAATCTGTTACGGAATTTGCAGTTCAGGTTTGGTGGTAATTCAAAGCAAACGTCATCAAAGCGCAAACCATCCCCCATTACCCTGAGGCGGCTCTTCATAAACAGACGGTGTTTGCGCCATTTCTGTGGAGTGATCAGCACAAAATATCAGCAATGAATGAGACATCGAATATTCAACAAGAACATCAACCAAACCTGGCATTTCACTTATGGGTGGATTCTAACGATACACCCGCCCCCAAGCCAGCGCCCCGATACACCCGACCCCAAGCCAGCGTCCCCGATCCACCCGCCCCCAAGCCAGCGTCCCCGATCCACCCGCCCCCCAAGCCAGCGCCCCCGATTCCCCCGCCCCCCAAGCCAGCGCCCCCGATTCCCCCGCCCCCCAAGCCAGCGCCCCCGATTCCCCCGCCCCCCAAGCCAGCGCCCCCGATTCCCCCGCGCCCCAAGCCAGCGCCCCCGATTCCCCCGCGCCACAAGCCAGCGCCCCCGATTCCCCCGCCCCCCAAGCCAGCGCCCCCGATTCCCCCGCCCCCCAAGCCAGCGCCCCCGATTCCCCCGCGCCCCCGATTCCCCCGCCCCAAGCCAGCGCCCCCGATTCCCCCGCCCCAAGCCAGCGTCCGATACACCCGCCCCCCAAGCCAGCGCCCCCGATTCCCCCGCCCCCCAAGCCAGCGCCCCCGATTCCCCCGCCCCCCAAGCCAGCGCCCCCGATTCCCCCGCCCCAAGCCAGCGCCCCCGATTCCCCCGCCCCAAGCCAGCGTCCTTAATCACCCGCCTCATGTTTGCTGCCTTCCCCTTTCCTGACCACCCAGGCTGCGAGTCTGGATAGGGGTCTGGTTTGGATATGAAGGAGCACCACATGCAATTTCTTCCATGTTTAATAAATGTGTACCGCCACTTTAATTTCCAAAGGTGAGCAGAATCCGGGAAATCCGGGGAATCCCTGGTGACATCATCAGTGATCAAAAAAATGATCTTTTATTGTTAACAATGTCACCCGGGAATCTCCTGGAGTTCCCAAAGAAGAGAATAACAATGAATTACAGTGACAGTGCATATTTATTACAAAAGGGAGAACAATGGTGTGGGGGTTCCCCTAAAAATTGTGAGGATTGTTTTATTTATTTTTTGACCTGTTTCTCTTTGAGGAAAAAAAATTAGAATGATGAGGGTGATGAAGGGCCATGTTCTCTATAGGATCAGATCCATTTCACCCTCCCCCCATAATTTCAAGGAAATCTATGTCTCAACCTCCTATTTTTACAGCCCCCCACCCCTGCAGGAGTTGTAAATGAGATCTCTGTATATTCAGATTTTCTGCACTGAGGGGCTGATCTGTGTCAGACATTTGCAAACACAGCCAAGACCTGCACGGACACCATTTACACGATTACGTTGGCCTCAGTCCAGGAAGTAGATGGTGACCCCCGGATGAAATCTGAACAAAGATTAACCTGAAAACAAACTCGTTAAAGCATTGGCATGAATGAGGGTTAATGAAGCACACAGTGTGACGTGAGGTTAGTACAATGATCACCAATGCACCAGCACAGCACAGACCAGCCAACCCCCATCACCATCAGAACACATTCCAATGTCATCCTATAATAATCATGGCTTCAACACCATCGGGGAGGGGGAGGGGGCATATTAAAATAAAAAGAGCACGTTTCCTAAACTGTTCTTAAAGGGTAACTCCACCCAACACTGATACTTCCCTCAACTCTTCAGGATTTCAGCGTTGAGGCAAATTCTGTCCAAGTTTTGTGGGAGGGGCAGATACACAAACTACTGCAGGAAATCTCATCATTGTGGGAGGGGCAGAGACACAAACTACTGCAGGAAATCTCATCATTGTGGGAGGGGCAGAGACACAAACTACTGCAGGAAATCTCCCCATTGTGGGAGGGGCAGAGACACAAACTACTGCAGGAAATCTCCCCATTGTGGGAGGGGCAGAGACACAAATTACTGCAGGAAATCTCACCATTGTGGGAGGGGCAGAGACACAAACTACTGCAGGAAATCTCACCATTGTGGGAGGGGCAGAGACACAAACTACTGCAAGAAAACTCCCCATTGTAGGGGGAGGGGCAGAGACACAAACTACCGCAGGAAATCTCATCATTGTGGGAGGGGCAGAGACACAAATTACTGCAGGAAATCTCACCATTGTGGGAGGGGCAGAGACACAAACGACTGCGGGTAATCTCACCATTGTGGGAGGGGCAGAGAAAAACTACTGCAAGAAAACTCCCCATTGTAGGGGGAGGGGCAGAGACACAAACTACTGCAGGAAATCTCACAATTGTGGGAGGGGCAGAGACACAAACTACTGCAGGAAATCTCACCATTGTGGGAGGGGCAGAGACACAAACTACCGCAGGAAATCTCCCCATTGTAGGGGGAGGGGCAGAGACACAAACTACTACAGGAAATTTCATAATTGTGGGAGGGGCAGAGACACAAACTACTGGGGGAAATCTCACCATTGTGGGAGGGGCAGAGACACAAACTACTGCAGGAAATCTCACCATTGTGGGAGGGGCAGAGACACAAACTACTGCAGGAAATCTCACCATTGTGGGAGGGGCAGAGACACAAATTACTGCAGGAAATCTCACCATTGTGGGAGGGGCAGAGACACAAACGACTGCGGGTAATCTCACCATTGTGGGAGGGGCAGAGAAAAACTACTGCAAGAAAACTCCCCATTGTAGGGGGAGGGGCAGAGACACAAACTACTGCAGGAAATCTCACCATTGTGGGAGGGGCAGAGACACAAACTACCGCAGGAAATCTCCCCATTGTAGGGGGAGGGGCAGAGACACAAACTACTGCAGGAAATCTCATCATTGTGGGAGGGGCAGAGACACAAACTACTGCAGGAAATCTCCCCATTGTAGTGGGAGGGGCAGAGACACAAACTACTGCAGGAAATCTCATCATTGTGGGAGGGGCAGAGACACAAACTACTACAGGAAATTTCATAATTGTGGGAGGGGCAGAGACACAAACTACTGCAGGAAATCTCCCCATTGTGGGAGGGGCAGAGACACAAACTACTGCAGGAAATCTCCCCTTTGTGGGAGGGGCAGAGACACAAACTACTGCAGGAAATCTCATCATTGTGGGAGGGCAGAGACACAAATTACTGCAGGAAATCTCACCATTGTGGGAGGGGCAGAGACACAAACTACTGCAGGAAATCTCATCATTGTGGGAGGGACAGAGACACAAACTACTGCAGGAAATCTCATCATTGTGGGAGGGGCAGAGACACAAACTACTGCAGGAAATCTCCCCATTGTGGGAGGGGCAGAGACACAAACTACTGCAGGAAATCTCCCCATTGTGGGAGGGGCAGAGACACAAACTACTGCAGGAAATCTCCCCATTGTGGGAGGGGCAGAGACACAAATTACTGCAGGAAATCTCACCATTGTGGGAGGGGCAGAGACACAAACTACTGCAGGAAATCTCACCATTGTGGGAGGGGCAGAGACACAAACTACTGCAAGAAAACTCCCCATTGTAGGGGGAGGGGCAGAGACACAAACTACCGCAGGAAATCTCATCATTGTGGGAGGGGCAGAGACACAAATTACTGCAGGAAATCTCACCATTGTGGGAGGGGCAGAGACACAAACGACTGCGGGTAATCTCACCATTGTGGGAGGGGCAGAGAAAAACTACTGCAAGAAAACTCCCCATTGTAGGGGGAGGGGCAGAGACACAAACTACTGCAGGAAATCTCACAATTGTGGGAGGGGCAGAGACACAAACTACTGCAGGAAATCTCACCATTGTGGGAGGGCAGAGACACAAACTACCGCAGGAAATCTCCCCATTGTAGGGGGAGGGGCAGAGACACAAACTTCTTCAGGAAATCTCATAATTGTGGGAGGGGCAGAGACACAAACTACTGGGGGAAATCTCACCATTGTGGGAGGGGCAGAGACACAAACTACTGCAGGAAATCTCACCATTGTGGGAGGGGCAGAGACACAAACTACTGCAGGAAATCTCACCATTGTGGGAGGGGCAGAGACACAAATTACTGCAGGAAATCTCACCATTGTGGGAGGGGCAGAGACACAAACTACTGCGGGTAATCTCACCATTGTGGGAGGGGCAGAGAAAAACTACTGCAAGAAAACTCCCCATTGTAGGGGGAGGGGCAGAGACACAAACTACTGCAGGAAATCTCACCATTGTGGGAGGGGCAGAGACACAAACTACCGCAGGAAATCTCCCCATTGTAGGGGGAGGGGCAGAGACACAAACTACTGCAGGAAATCTCATCATTGTGGGAGGGGCAGAGACACAAACTACTGCAGGAAATCTCCCCATTGTAGTGGGAGGGGCAGAGACACAAACTACTGCAGGAAATCTCATCATTGTGGGAGGGGCAGAGACACAAACTACTACAGGAAATTTCATAATTGTGGGAGGGGCAGAGACACAAACTACTGCAGGAAATCTCCCCATTGTGGGAGGGGCAGAGACACAAACTACTGCAGGAAATCTCCCCCATTGTGGGAGGGGCAGAGACACAAACTACTGCAGGAAATCTCCCCATTGTGGGAGGGGCAGAGACACAAACTAATGCAGGAAATCTCACCATTGTGGGAGGGGCAGAGACACAAACTACTGCAGGAAATCTCATCATTGTGGGAGGAGCAGAGACACAAACTACTGCAGGAAATCTCCCCATTGTGGGAGGGGCAGAGACACAAACTACCGCAGGAAATCTCCCCATTGTGGAGGGGCAGAGACACAAACTACTGCAGGAAATCTCACTTTTTAATAGGGAAGGGGTCCCTTGGAGCCTAAAATGGGCGCTCTCTCCGGGTAATACCCAGCCGATGTTCGGTCTCTGGAAGGCGGAGCATTGGAATGTGTTCTCCACTAAGCATGCAACTACAACACCGACACGGGTGAGCGGGCGCTGCGGCGGCCCATCATGCACCGGGCCTCTTACCCTCTGATGGTTGTTGATTAGAAAGGTGCTCTCTGTGCTGCTCAGGCCCTGCCCGCGGCATCATGGGAAAAATATAATGCGGTTAGTAACAATCCAAACCAAGAACAATAAGATTAATACGTGCGCACTAATGGTGGAGATCAGAAATGAGGGGATGGGGGGAGGGGGGGGTGAAGCATTAGAAACAGACATGCGGGATCATGACTGACCATCTTAAAGGTGTTACCGTAGCAACCAACTAGGCCCGAATCCTCCGTGCTCCCCGGCCTTGGAGGTTTTCAAAGCTCCGGCTCTCATGTCTCTGCATGTCACCCATAGCAACCATAGGCCCCATTTAAACTTTAATGAGCCCCTAGATAAATTAGGTGCTGATTGGTTGCTATGGGCAACGCAGTTTGAAAAAGTGCGGGCTGAGCTACATAAAACAATGCGAGCAAAGAGGAATAAACATTTGTGACAAAAGCAATGTTTCCATAGCAACGCATTTTGTTGCATCATGTGTAACCTAAGTGGTTGCTATGGGCAACACAATTTGGGAAAATGGGGGTTGTTATATGGAGGGAAAAAAAAAAAAACGAAGGCAATGTTGCCATAGCAACCACGTTCTGTTGTAGCAGGTGTAGCCTAACTGGTTGCTATGGGCAACACTATTCGGGGGGAAAAAACGGGACTCATTTACAAAATAGTAGCATAAAGGAATAAAAAAAAAAAAATGAATGACAAAGATAAAGTTGCCATAGCAACCAGATAGTTGTGTCTCGTGTAATCTAATTGGTTGCTATGGGCAACTTATCCGCTTTGCTTCAGTAGCTCGGCCTCACTCCTTATTTTACAACAAAGGTCTCCGGAAAAAAAATAAAAAAAAAATATTAAAATCGGGCCACAGGAGGTCATCCGTGGTTCCCATAGCAACCAGACTTCCAGTTACCTTGTTGCCATGACCACAGCACGCTCTCAACCAGAGACATTTGTTTTGGCTGGAGCAGCGCTCGGTGTTGATACAAAAAAGGGGGAGGAGATCACATGCAAATAATGGAGCTCATTCGAAAACGCTAAAAATGGCCTCGGTGTCCATGGCAACAGGACTCCAGGCGCCATTTTTTTTTTTTTCTTGGTCCATCTAGAAAGACTAGAACACACAAAACATTTGACTTTTTCACAAAGCAACACTCACAATACAATATGCACAATAAAGTGTATGTAAAGCCAATTGTTTTGTTGTTTTGGATGGCGTCAGCGCCCCTGTCAGGTGTTTATTTGATTTGTATGGAGCAATAATGATAAAGGCTTGGGAGGTAGATTGTATATCTTAATTGTTTATTTATAAATCTGTCCCCCCAGTTTGCCCCTTAGTAAAAAAATATATATATATTTTTTCTCTTTTACTTTATGGTTTTGTTTATTTTTTTACTTTTTTTTTTTGACAGTTTTTTTCTTTACTATTTTAAAAAAGTTTATTTTTCTACTGCTTTTTTTACCTGTTTTTATTTTTTTTAACTGTTTTATTGTTTTTTTGTCTATTTTTTACTGTTTTATTCATGACAAAAAAAAAAAAAAAAAAAGAAGAAGAAGAAGAAGAAGAAGAAGAAGAAGAAGAAGAGGCGGGGTTTACTTCCTCTTTAATCTACACTGTCAGACTGTTACACAGATTATACAGTGGAACCTTGAATTATGAGCATAATTATTAGTTCCAGAAGAATGCTTGTAATCCAAAGCACTCGTATATCAAAGCAAGTTTCCCCATAGGAATCAATGGAAACTCAGATAATCCGTTCCACAGCCACTGCTGGTCTATGCAGTACAACATGTGGCCAGAGGTGCGGAGACACTCAGGATTGGAGTGTTTCAGAGTTTCTCCATGCGTTTACAAGCGTTTGAGCATCTCGGAGCATCTCCAAATGTGTTTGAGCATCTCTAAGCATCTCAGAGTGGTCTTTGACTATTTCCGAACGTCTCCGAGCATCTCCGAGTGTTTCCAAGTGTCTCCGAGCGTCTCAGAGCGATTCCAAGCTTCTCCAAGTGTTTGAGCGTCTCAGAGTGATCTCCGAGCGTCACCGGCGCCCCCCCTGCACCTCTGGCTAAAAGCGGTACTGCATACTACAGAGGCTTGAATCCTGCTCGTCTTGTGAGATAACGCTCGTAAAGCGCGTCATTATTTAAAAAAATAAAAATAAAAAACTGTTCTTATTGCGAAACGCTCGTAAAACCACATTACTCGCTATTTTAGCTTCATAACCCGAATGAAAAAAATAAAAAAAAAAAAAAATCGCACATAATAATGCAAACAAAAAATAAATAAATAAATAAAACCCCAGTTAGAGGCATAAATCATTCAGATTCCAAAAAAAAAAGCAGGCCTCTTATTTCAGGCATGTTGTGTAAATTCTTTCCAGTAGCTATAAGAGGAATGTTGTTTTTCAGACTTTTTTTTTTTTTGGAGGGGGTCTCTAGAAACTGGAAAACTTGGACAAATTACCTGTGAAAGCACGACTTGTGCATGTAAATCGGGGATTTCGTTTTTGTGCTTTTATTTTTTTGCATTAAATGTAGGAACTTTTTGGGGAGGTTTTGTATTATTGTTATCTGTGGAGATTTTTTTTATTTTTTATGACTATTTTTTCTTATTTTTTAAAAAATTTTCATATTTAAAGCATTTTAAATTTTCATATTTAAAGCATTTTAAATTTTCATATTTAAAGTATACATGAAGCCCTCACCTTGTAAAACAGCCCTTCTGCGTAACCGAGAAATGAAAAGGCAAAACGCAAATTTATTTTTTTAATAGTGTCTCAGTCTCTCTCTCAGTCTCAGTCTCAGTCTCAGTCTCAGTCTCAGTCTCAGTCTCAGTCTCAGTCTCAGTCTCAGTCTCAGTCTCAGTCTCAGTCTCAGTCTCAGTCTCAGTCTCAGTCTCTCAGTCTCAGTCTCTCAGTCTCAGTCTCAGTCTCTCAGTCTCTCAGTCTCTCAGTCTCAGTCTCTCAGTCTCAGTCTCTCAGTCTCAGTCTCTCAGTCTCAGTCTCTCAGTCTCTCTCCACACACACTGTAGTTTTTGTATTTTTGTTATTTGTGATATTTTTTAAACCGTATTGTTCCATACATATTAGAATTGCCTAGACAGCAAAAAATAAAATAAAAAAATGAAAAGTAAAAACAGGCAATTTAACAAAAAACATTAGCCAAAACTATTTAAAGAAAAATAAGTAAATAAACTTTTGGCTTTATATACACTTTGACACAACGTTGAACATCAAGTGACGGGAGGGATTCTTTGCTGTAAGAGCGGTGCAGCCCTGTAAGATGCAGTTAATGAAGTTAGCAAGAAAGCAACAAACACAGCTCAGAATTTAATGGAAATCTTATCTGCCTCTACTTCTTCCCCTTTTTTTTTTTATTTAAATCTTATTTTGGGTGAATGCAGATGAGGAAATCGGTATATAAAATACCTCTGCCACTCGGATCTCTATACTACAGTCACCAATCTCTGCTGGTACAAGTCCGCGCTGCCAACTACCGCACCTCCCCCTCCATCCCGCATGAAAGCGTCTACATTACAGAGAAATCTATGAAGAGTCGTTTTCCACCAACCTCAGAGTTCCCCGGCTGCTCGGAATCTGCATTGGAATTGATTTCATACAGCGGCCGGTCTTCTCCTAGAAAAAGCAGAAGAAGAAGTCGGAGTTATTATAGAGACTAGAGAGAGAGCGGTATTGTAGAATTCCCAGAAACATCCAATATAGACAGACGCACCATTCTAAAATGCCAAAATTTACTGCAGTGACCCCAAGATAGGTACCCATGGGGGGGCAGGTGACATCAAACTACAACCGCTGGAGGAACTACAAGTTCCAGCATCCCAAAGAGTTATCCTTTTTTTTTTTTCCTTAATTTAAGCAAATTAACAAAAATGTAAAAAAATAAATTTATTAAGGCGATGAATCAAATATTTAATTTTTTTTTTATGTAAAAAAATAAAAAATAAGTGTTGAAACTATGAAACGAAAAAAAAAAAATAAAAAAAATATATATATATATAATAAATCAAAAAAAATTATTAAAATATAATTTATTGCAGGTATTTCTATAGTGCTAAAAAAAATAATATAATGCTTTACATATTTATTCTGTATAACTAAACCCGAAATATATGCATATATTATATTATAAGAAATGTCTGTTCAGTCAAAAATATAGAATAAAAAAAATATATTAAATTAAGCAAGTTTCCAATAAAAATTTGATATATTCTTAATAAATTTAACAAAAAAGTAAAAAATACATTGTGAGCACAAGCAACTGATAGTTATCATTCACGGCATTGCATGAATGTAACCGTTTTGGAAAACCAGTCATTTGTTGGATTTCCACTTTAGGCTCCATCCACACCTACGCGATTTGAATCGCAGGCAGATTTGCTGCGATTCTGTCGTTGATTCCATAATCACGGCAAAAACGCGGGACGTGTTTGTGATGCCATTACTTGTTAAATACATTACATAGTAGGTGAGGTCGAAAAAAAAAGAAAAAAGGAAGACACAAGTCCAACCCATGTGTGCAAAAGAAACATTGCGCTGAAATCGCGGCAAAAATGACAACGTGCGCCGATGTCGCCCCCCAAAAACGCAGTGAGATTTTGCCACGACTGCAGCGCAATTTATCGCGAGACAACTGCAGGAAACAAGTGACAGGCAACGAAAATGTGTCCAGCGCTTTGCAGCAATTCTGGAATCGCGGGCAGAATTGCGCAGATTTCACCCCTGATTCAAAAGTGTGAACGGAGCCCAAAGGGATTAGAACCCCTGTCAGGCTTTTATTGTTGTCTGTGCCCCCCCCCCCCCCCCCCCTCCGTTAAGGAGATTCACCCTCTCTAGTCGTCCTGTTCACTGCTATCATCTAAATTTTTTGGGTTGTCACCAGAACAGGCGTAGAGGGGAAATCTTCCAACGGGGGGGGGGGGGGGGGGGGGGGGGGGGGGGTTGGGGGGGGGGGGGGGGGGGGGGGCACTAGTTCTGGGGTTCCCTCACTTTGGAGAGATTTCCTCTCACTTCCTGTTATGGGACAGGAAGTGACAGTAAAACTTCCCAGTGGGGACACAGATGGTGAAAAACACAATGGGATCCCCCCCCCCAGTTGGGGGCACCTGTGAAGGAGGTATCACCAGATGCTTTTAGTAAAGATGGCGTCACGCCATACATGGCCCTGTTGCTATGACACGAGTTCTAGGAGCCCCTCACTTTGTAGGGATTTCCTCACTTCCTGTTTTGACTATGGGACAGGAAGTGACGGTAAATCCACTTGCCCACAGACTCCGGTCATATGAACTCCAACAGTGCAGGGTGAGCATGCCCCGCCCATAAGCGCCTGCCGTTCTATCCAAGGAATCAGATTGTTTACATGTTGCCATGGTAACGAAGAAGTGCACACGATGGGATTCCCCCCTAGTTGGGGGCCCCTGCCCCCCCCCCCCATGAGCACCTGGTGCTCTATCCAAGGAATCAGATAGATGATTGTTACCATGTAAACTATCTGATTCCTTGGATAGGGCACCAGGTGCTCATGGGGGGGGCAGGAGCCCCCAACTAGGGGGGAATCCCATCGTGTGCACTTCTTCGTTACCATGGCAACATGTAAACAATCTGATTCCTTGGATAGAGCGCTGGGTGCTCATGGGCGGGGCATGCTCACCCTGCACTGTCGGAGTTCATATGGCCGGAGCCTGTGGGCTAGTGGATTTATCGTCACTTCCTGTCCCATTGTCAAAACAGGAAGTGAGGAAATCCCTAAAACTAGTGTTCTAGCAACAGGGCCATGTATGCCGTGACGCCATCTTTACTAAGGGCATCTGGTGATACCTCCTTCACAGGAGCCCCCAAGTAGGGGGGGGGGGGAATCCCATTGTGTGCACTTCGTTACCATGGCAACATGTAAACAAAATGTGAAGCAGGGAATTGCCCAAGTTGGGGGCTCCAGATCACCAGATGCCCCTAGTAAAGATGGCGCCAGGGCATACATGGCCCTGTTGCTAGGACACAGGCAGCTCCAAATGTTATTGCAAATATAAAGACACACGGAAATGACTGACCACAGACGTGGACTTTTTTATGTCTGGGACAGATCTGAACGTTTACCGATCTTCATGGGGCCCTTCGAAAAAATTTACAGATCCGGAAAAAAATTAATAAAAAATAAAATAAAAGTTTAGCAATAAAAACGCTGCGTCTTCTTTAGCTTTGCGTATGCGACCCCAACACATAAACATCGATATTGGGGTGAAGCTCCTCCGGTGAAGGAAGTACCTGGAGATCCCGCCATATCCTACATTATTATGTGAGCTTCAGCCCCGGGTCAACAGCGCTCTTCCATCGCTATGGAAACGGCTGATCCCGCCCCACAGCACTCCTTCCACTCTGCATGCATCAACACATTTCTTCTGAGTGCGCAGGCGCTGTCTCGAAGCTCCGTCAACTGATCAGTAGGCCCGACAGGCCCCTCCCTCCCACCACCCTCACTTCCTGTCTTGACATTAAAGCCCGTCCACCACTCACAGGGCCTCTGCAGTCATGTGACCAAGATATGTAAACACCTCCCGGCCAACCAGTGTAACAGGAGCATGAAGCGGGCCTCAGCCCACAGGTCTCCAACAAACCACACTACCCAGCGTGTTTCGTCCCCACCCACCAGGGGGCTTAGCCATAGGCCGCTTTATGCTCCCATGTTGCACTAATTGGCCGGGAAAGCGGCTCCTCTCATTGCATGCATTGCTTTTTTGGATGAGCACATTGGCCCACCTGCACCCCTTTACCTTTGTGGATCACGGGAATAGAGCCCCCCAGCTTTGAGCGGCGACACCAATTTATATTCAGGTCGCAGTGCTGCACAGACACAATAAAAAAGGGAGGGATGCTGCTCTCCCAACCAAGGAGTGTAACATAGGAGAGTGAAGTGATCTCAGCCTACATTTCTCCGTCAACAAACCAACCCTCGACGCGTTTCGTCCCCACCCACCGGAGCTTAGACCTAGGCTACTTAGCACTGGTTGGTTGGGAAAGCGAAGTTCCTCTCTTTTTATTGCATGCATTGCTCCTGGATGAGCACATCGGCCGCCTGCACCCAGTGGTGGTCCATCCAAAGGGGGATTCTGCCCCCCCATCCATCAAACAATATAACAGAAATTAAAAGACTATAATATAAAAGAGTAAAACAGAACAAAATAGAAGATAAAAATAGAAAAAAATAAAATAGAAAATATAATTTAAAAAAAACAATAGAATAGAAAGAATATAACTTTTTCTCAAAATTGTAAATAGAATCAATTTGAATAGAATAGAAAAGAATAGATTAGAATAAAATAGAAAATAACAGAATAGTATAGAAGAAAATTAAATAGAAAGAATATAACCACCTTCCAAAATTCGAATTTCAAATAGAATACATTTTAATAGAATAGGATAGAATAGAAAATAAAATAGAAAAGAATATAATAGAAAAAAAATAGAATAAAAAAAAAAAAAAAAAAAATAAACACAATAGAATAGAAAGAATATAACCATTTCTCAAAATTCAAAAGATTAGAATAGGAAGATGGTTATTGTCTTTCTATATTATTCTGTTATTTTCTATTCAAATTTCTATTTTAATGTTTTTTAATTATATTCTTTTCTATTTGAATTTCAGAAGATGTTTAGATTCTATTTTAGTCCATTCTTTTTTTATTCTATTCGTTTCTATTCCAGTCCCATTCTATTATTTTACTTTCTAACCTACTTTGTTCTGTTTTACGCCATTATATTCCATTTTATTTTCTGTTAAATTATTTTCTATTCTATTTTTTCTATATTATTCCTTTATTTTATTCTCTTTGGAAATTGGAAAACGATTTGAATTCTGAAAATTCGAATCAATTTGAATACGAATAAACGAAACAAATTCCAAAAATGAAGTAATAGATTAAACAAATTTATGTATATAACGAATCAAAACTATTTTTTTTCGTTCTGCACATGTCTACAATGGATTAAAACAGGGCCTCCGACATCCCAACCCCATCCATGGAAACGGGATCACGCTTCTCCATCGTTTTTGATACTTTCAAATCGATTGTCCTGAGCGAACGAACATCTGCGCAGTTGTGACTTTTACCCAAAAGTCATTGCAATTAAATTTTACTGAAAATTGATAGTAACTTGTATCAATATGAAGGGAAAAGAAGGCGAGATTGAATCATGTGTGGCCTCATTTACAGCCACATTGGTGAATAAAAAAAAAACGTTCGGGCTTTTCACTTTCACCGCCCTGGAAATGGAGTTGGCATGACGGGCATGTCGGGTCTTCTGGTTACCATTACTAAAAATAAATCCGGCACCCGATACCCTCCACACACGGTACACGGATCCGATAACACAACACAGATACCGACACTCACTACACACAGCACAGACGGGGGACCCAATCACAGAAAGTTCAACGTGCCGAGACCAGATCTAACAGATTCCACATTAAAAAGCGTTTATCACACACACGCTACAATCTGATTCTACAATCTTTTTTAGATCTTCCATCAACTATGTAGTGCAAAAGCCGGCCTGATTGGATACAAATTGAGCCGGATAGATTAGGTAGGCCCTTATGGGTTTGTTTTTGTAAATCTAAAATTGATTGTATAGAGATTGTAGATAAAGATGAGAAACAATAAACAAAACCAGCTTTTGCTGCACTAATCACCTTCAATCCCATTGCAGCACCTTTGTTCTGCCACTAGGTGTCCTCAGTCTGATGGTCAGCATCATGCAACCCTCTCCATCCCGGACGAGCCCCCAACCTGTGACTGGATAGTGAAAAGAGAAGCAGCACAGTGATGAGCTCATCTCTCTGTCACTTTGCTCTCTCCTTCAACTAATTGACTCCTTGTGCTGCTTATCCCCATGGCCCCCGATGGAGGGGGGGGGGGGGGGGGTACCGGTAGGGGGCCCGGACAACAGCGGGATTAGTGTATCAGGACAATTGCAGAACAATGCATTGTGCCTGTGTCTCTCCCTCCAGCATGTAAAAGCCAGTTTCTCCCCCTTTCCCATCCTGCACACACCGATCCCCCTTCCTGTGTGCCCTGCCCCCCCCCCCCTTATGCCCCTGCAGTGCCGCTGGTTTCCCACGGGCGCACACAGGTGGGTGAAGAGTGGGGGAAGGGGGCCAATAAAGATGACATTTACTTGCCCCTTCCTTTTCCAAATTGGACACAGTGAGCAATCGGTACTGATCGGCTCCTGTGTGCATTCAGAATGGAGCATAGTAATCTGTGTTTACTATGCTTCAGTTTATGAATGGGGATGAGCCACTGTCTCTTGTTCATTAATCTTCAGTGCAGCTGAGGCTGCAGAGAAAGGGACTGGGGAATCCGAGTCCTCATTTCCTTTCTTTGTCTCAAAAGGTGAGCTGTCCGGGGTTTAGACACCTGATATTTCATCCAACCCCCTCCCCCTTCCCACCTGCCCCAACAGCATTGTAAAAAATAAATAAATTTTAAAAAATGGTTAAAAATAATTCTTAAAATTTAAAAAAAATTGCTTTAAAAAAAAAAATGTAAAAAATTGTTTAATTGTAAAAAAATGCTTTAAAAAAAAAAAAAAAATTGTCAAATAAAAATACAAAAAAGTTTAAAATTCTTAAAATTGCTTTAAAAAAAAATTGTTTTTAAATTGTAAAAAATGCTTAAAAAAAAATGTATTATATATATTTTACTATTTAAATTTTTTATATTTATCTAATCTATCTATCTATCTAAAATTTAAATAGTAAAATAAAAATGTTAAACATCCATCTAAAAAAAATAAAAGTTAAATATAGGGTTTAATTGTAAAAAAATAAAATGCTTTAAGAATTTGAAAAAAAATATATTTAATATTGTAAAAAAAAAAAAAAAAAAAGCTTTACAAAAATTGGGAAACATTTTTTTAAATTAAAATGTTTGTCATGCTTGTAATTCTTGCAATTCGGGGGGGGTTGCTGTCAGGTAGCCTGTGATTTCTAATGCTTATCTCTCCTCAAGTCTGAGCTCTGCTGTACAGGGAAGGGACTGCAAAAGGCTGGTACCCGATCACTCACATACTTGTATTAAACAATATATAAAATAAATCTGTGACTTATGTTTGCTTGGAGTTCACCTTTAAGTCCCCATTCAGACCCCGCTCAGTGAGCATGCGCGTCCTGCACAGGCGGCCCAGTCACCTCAATGGTCTGTTCTATGCGCACTCGTTGCCCAAAAGAAGCTCCTGCTTGGCCAGCGAGCTTATGACGATTTTTGGCACGCAATTCTGTCACGCACCAATCATAGCAGAATCAATCTGTTTGGGGCACCATTAAATTAACGTCACTAACCGCGAGCTGCGCGTTCTGCCGCAATTTGGAATCGCCCCGAGAATGGAGCTTTACACATATAAAAGAAAAAACCCTCAACCTGAGCATGGCGCCTGCCGCCCCCATAACATGTGTTACTAAAAATAGCAACTAAAAAAGAAATTTCTACAGATGATACATTGTAATGGGAATCTGCAGCCACGCCCAGCGCCGGGGTCATGTCGTTTTAGCTCCACCCCCCTGACTGCAGCGTGTCACACTCGTCAAAGACTCTGCGGTCACGCTCATCAGTCGGGAGAAAACACAGTTGCTCAGCAACTAAAACTTCCTGTAAAATTTGTGGTAAGAGACGGTCAGGAGCCAAAAATAGTCTGAAAACTCTGCAAGTTGAGGCGTCCGACAGATTGCAACATCATCGCCGTACACCGCGAGCAAATCCGCGTACAAAAGGAAACAACGTCTCCCTACAAACACCGGTGACCCCGCTCACGGGAAATATCCTAGATATACACAAACACCGGTGACCCCGCTCAATATATATATATATATATATATATATATATATATATATATATATATATATATATATATATATATATACACACACACACACCGCACACACAACACACACCACCACCAACACACACACACACACACACGTGACCCCGCTCACGGGAAATATCCTTTGATGCCCCCCTGGCCAGAGAAACCCATGGCGCCCCCCTGGCCAGAGAAACCCATGGCGCCCCCCTGGCCAGAGAAACCCATGGCGCCCCCCTGGCCAGAGAAACCCATGGCGCCCCCCTGGCCAGAGAAACCCATGGCGCCCCCCTGGCCAGAGAAACCCATGGCGCCCCCCTGGCCAGAGAAACCCATGGCGCCCCCCTGGCCAGAGAAACCCATGGCGCCCCCTTGGCCAGAGAAACATGGCGCCCCGTTGGCCAGAGAAACATGGCGCCCCCTTGGCCAGAAACATGCCAAAAAAAAATGGCACTCCATTGACCAGGATGTATGGCATTCTACTGGTCAGAAGTGTCTGCCTCTATGTTGGTCAGAAGTTTTCTGTTGGTCAAAAATGTCTGGCATGGCGTTCTATTGGTTGGAAACATGTTGCGCTCTATTGGTGAGAAAAGTACGGCACAGGAGTCATCCAACTCACCATTAATATGTAACACTCTTACCAAACACCCCGATCCCAACACTCTGCCGGAAGATCAGATTATGGGACCATCGCTGGTTCAACCTACATACAATCCACATATGATCTATATACAACCTACATATGATCTATATACAACCTACATATAATCCACATACAACCTACATATAATCCACATACAACCTACATATGATCTATATACAACCTACATATGATCTATATACAAGCCACATACAACCTACATATGATCTATATACAATCCACATACAACCTACATATGATCTATATACAATCCACATACAACCTACATATGATCTATATACAGTATCTCACAAAAGTAAGTACACCCTCACCATTTTTTAAAATCTTTTCTTGTGACAACACTGAAGAAATGACACTTGTCTACAATGTAAAGTAGTGAGTGTACAGCTTGTATAACAGTGTAAATCTGCCGTCCCCTCAAAATAACTCAACACACAGCCATTAATGTCTAAACCGCTGGCAACAAAAGTCAGTACACCCCTAAGTGAAAACGTCCAAATTGGGCCCAAAGGGTCAATATTTTGTGTGGCCGCCATTATTTTCCAGCACTGCCTTAACCCTCTTGGGCATGGAGGTCACCAGAGCTTCACAGGTTGTCACTGGAGACTCTTCCCCTCCTCCCTGATGACATCACAGAGCTGGTGGGTGTTGGAGACCGTGCGCTCCTCCACCTTCCGTTTGAGGATGCCCCACAGATGCTCATGTAGCAAGGTCTGTTACCTCTTTTGATCTAATGAGAACCTCCATAGCCGACATGCTTCAATATGTAGTGGGTTGTGAGGCATAGTGTGTGCAAAGATGGTGAAAGTCGTTGGGCGCCAGACACTTCTTGGATGTAAAAGAGGTTTTATTTCTTTTTATATATATTTTGGGGAAAGAGGGGTTAGGGCCAGGACACCCTTAGATAGTTGCAAACTCAACTGACAGACTCCGAGACATCAATAGAACAGCCGGGCAGGGAAAGGCCCCAGCAAGGCGCCACTTCTCCACGTGAAGGATTGCCATCTCCTATGGTAACAGTCCTTTACCAGTTCCCATCATCTCCAACATATCAGTTCTTTCAGCTCCACTACAACTACTCCTTGTAGTTCAATACTGAGAATCCCTTGAGCTCCTCCAAGGTTGGCGGTGGTATCTTCCTCAAGCGTCTCCCCAC
The DNA here is from genome assembly GCA_028564925.1 of Lithobates sylvaticus. Lineage (NCBI taxonomy): Eukaryota > Metazoa > Chordata > Amphibia > Anura > Ranidae > Lithobates > Lithobates sylvaticus. The sequence goes on from CM053034.1 coordinate 196,851,121, forward strand.
CGCTTCTCTGCTGGGTCCCTAGCTTGGCACTCCAGATACTCCTCAAGCTTCACCCCTGCCAACCGGCTCAGTCCCTGGCTTGACACACAAGGCTGCTCTGCGAGTCTCCTCCGCTGGTTGGGTCCCTGACTCGATCACCGCCTGAAGTTCCCCGATTTTCCACCGCGCCCTTCCATGAGAATACGATTCTGGTACTTTCTTCAGTTATTCGATCGGTCCCTTCGTGGCGACAGCTTCCTCTCTACCTCCGACCACCGACAGGTTCTCCGGCCGACAGAACCGTCACTTTTGGTTGGACTGCAAGCCGCAGTCCCAACCCTGCGCTGCCCTCTTACTTCGGTATAGGCCCTCGCAGCCAGATGCCCCCGGGATAGGCCCAATCTCCGGCCTAGCAGCCCGAGGCAGACGACACACGTCCACCCAGATGGCAGCCCAGGTGGCACAGAACACAGATCACCCAACCTCACCCAAATATATAGGTTCTCCCAGCAGGCCAAGGGATTAAAGAAAACCCCTGCCCATTGGCTGGGACATCCACGTACCCATAACCTGACCTTGGGTTGTACTTCTCGTATCTAGTAACACCAAGTACCCGGCCACCTAGTGGTAGAAGAGAAAAGTGCAACAAAGCCAAGCTTGGGGAGAAATCAATAGATCCCCATCAATCAACCAAAATAACCACTCTTGGCAAGTAAATTTGTGAGGATCTCCCTGACTAGGGTGCTACACTCAATAGGGTTTAGGTCTGGAGACATGCTTGGCCAGTCCATCCCCTTTACCCTCAGCTTCTTTAGCAAGGCAGTGGTGGTCTCGGAGGTGTGTTTGGGGTGGTTATCATGTTGGAATACTGCCCTGCAGTCTCTGAAGGGAGGGGATCATGCTCTGCTTCAGTATGTCACAGTACATGTTGGCATTCATGGTGCCCTCAATGATCTGTAGCCCCCCAGTGCCGGCAGCACTCATGCAGCCCCAGACCATGACACTCCCCCCACCATGACACTCCCCCACCATGACACTCCCACCACCATGACACTCCCACCACCATGACACTCCCACCACCATGACACTCCCACCACCATGACACTCCCACCACCATGACCCTCCCACCACCATGCTTGACTGTAGGCAAGACACACTTGTCTTTGTCCTCCTCAACTGGTTGCCCCCACACACGCCTGACACCATATACCTTTATCTTGGTCTCATCAGACCACAGGACATGGTTCCAGTAATCCATGTCCTTAGTCTGCTTGTCTTCAGCAAACTGTTTGCAGTCTTTCTTGTGCATCATCTTTAGAAGAGGCTTCCTTCTGGGACGACAGCCATGCAGACCAATTTGATGCAGTGTGCGGCGTATGGTCTGAGCACTGACAGGCTGACCCCCCCCCCCTACAACCTCTGCAGCAATGCTGGCAGCACTCATACGTCTATTTCCCAAAGACAACCTCTGGATATGACGCTGAGCGCGTGACCTCAACTTCTTTGGTGGACCATGGCGAGGCCTGTTCTGAGGGGAACCTGTCCTGTTATACCGCTGGATGGTCTTGGCCACCGTGCTGCAGCTCAGTTTCAGGGTCTTGGCAATCTTCTTATAGCCTCGGCCATCTTTATGTAGAGCAAAAATTCTTATCTTCAGATCCTCAGAGAGTTCTTTGCCATGATGAACTTCCAGTGACCAGTATGAGAGAGTGAGAGCGATAACACCAAATGTAACGCACCTGCTCCCCATTCACACCTGAGACCTTGTAACACTAACGAGTCACATGACACCGGGGAGGAAAAATGGCTAATTGGGCCCAATTTGGACATTTTCACTTAGGGGTGTACTGACTTTTGTGTTGAGTTATTTTGAGGGGACGGCAAATGTACACTGTTATACAAGCTGTACACTCACTACTTTACATTGTAGCAAAGTGTAATTTCTTCAGTGTTGTCACATGAAAGATAGAAGAAAAGATTTACACAAATGTGAGGGGTGTACTTACTTTTGTGAGATACTGTATAATCATTGTACAATCTACATATGATCGACATAAGAAGAGAGTCAGACAACATAGAAAAGTCACATCACATCCACCAGACAGGAGAAACCCGACAGCCGGGAAAGAGATCAGAAGTCGATCGATCACAACACAGACAATCGATGGGACAGAAGAGACAATGGAGGCACAGAGATCGGTACGATACCTGCAGAGTCCGGAGTCCTGACCTCAGTGAGCACAGAAAGATCGTCTTCAAATAAAAACAAGTTAAAGGGTTAATAAGCAGACATGCAGGAAGGTTAGTATTGTTACATCACAACACGTCACATGATCGCCCCACCCCCCCAAATCACGTCACATGATCACCCCCCCCAAATCACGTCACATGATCACCCCCCCCAAATCACACCACATGATCACCCCCCCAAATCACGTCACAATATCACCCCCCCCCCCAAAAATCACGTCACATGATCACCCCCCCCCCCCAAAATCACGTCACATGATCACCCCACCCCCCCAAATCACGTCACATGATCACCCCACCCCCCCAAATCACGTCACATGATCACCCCACCCCCCCCCAAATCACATCACATGATCACCCCACCCCCCCCAAATCACATCACATGATCACCCCACCCCCCCAAATCACATCACATGATCACCCCACCCCCCCCAAATCACGTCACATGATCACGTCACATGATCACCCCACCCCCCCCAAATCACGTCACATGATCACCACCCCCCCAAATCACGTCACATGATCACCACCCCCACCAAATCACGTCACATGATCACCCCCCCCCCCCCCACCAAATCACGTCACATGATCACCCCCACACCAAATCACATGATCACCCCCCCACCCCAAATCACGTCACATGATCACCCCACCTCCCAAATCATGTCACATGATCACCCCCCAAATCAATTAGCCAAATTATTAAAATAAATAAAATTAAAAGAAACAAAAAATAATAATAATAAATAATAATAATATTATTAATAATAATAATAATAATACAGAACAGTTTAATCTCATTACAAGTTAGCATCAGTATTGTAGGGGAGGGTTAGACTCTCGGTCAGGTGTGTATTAGTACTCTGAGGAGAGTGGAGGGGGGCGGGGTGTTTGATGGATTAGCAGATTTAGATACAGTAACACATTGAAGCCAAACTCCGGCTCCCACTTTATAATCAGTTACAGCCGTTTTCTTTTCTCCTTTTACATGAATAAATAAAAATCGCCCGTCAGTGGTAAATGGTTTGTCTCTTCCCTATAAACAAATAGCCTAAAAAATAAAATAAAAACGAATGCAGCCATCACATCTAAAGATTGGGAAGCTGCAATATAATAAATGTTTTCTTTGGATTTAATAAGCTTTAATGTAGACATGTGCAATTTGTTGCGTTTTCCGTTATATTCGTTCATTCGTTATCGTACAAATGAACGAATGATTCGCTAAAAAATTTTAACGAATTATCAAATCAAACGAATATAAAAAACAACGAAACTACGAAAGAAGAAAATCCGAAAAACGAAAACAGGAACAACGAAAATCAAAGTGAACGAAAAAATTCGTACATTCGTAACTTTTTTTTACGATTCGTAATTTTCCGTGTCTCTCACAATGTAATAATAGCATACACATTACATAACATTATGAATTATACTCCGATTACGAATCTACGAAAACAATGTTACGAAGTACGAATAAATCAATCTAACGAAAGTACGAATGTAACTAAATCTACGAAAATACGAATGCGTCTGAATTTCGAATAAACGAAAACGGAAAAACGAATCAACGAAAATACGAATCGTTACGAATACGAACACCGACGACTTACGAATCAACGGAAACGAAAGAAACGAAACTAAACACATTTTTATATTGTGCACATGTCTGGTTTAATGTGTAGAATTGCTACATTGTAACGTTTTGGATTTGTAACCGGTGATTGTGTGTCAGGAGTCAAATATTTGAAATTCTTCCATTTCTGGAGGAATTCCTGAGATACGATCAGCTGTGGCCCCCGGGGCTCAGAGAACCACTCAGGAGGACGAAACCAAACATTCCAAGGAAGGGACAGCGATCGTACCTCCCCCACCCCCAACACAGGACAGCGATCGTATACCTTCCACCACCAACAGAGGACATCGATCGTATCCTCCCCACCCCCAGAGGACAGCGATCGTATCCCCTCCGCCACCAACAGAGGACAGCGATCGTCTCCTCCCCACCCCCAGAGGACAGCGATCGTAACCCCCCGCCACCCCTAACAGAGGACAGCGATCGTATCCCCTCCGCCACCAACAGAGGACAGCGATCGTCTCCTCCCCACCCCCAGAGGACAGCGATCGTAACCCCCCGCCACCCCTAACAGAGGACAGCGATCGTATCCCCTCCGCCACCCCCAACAGAGGACAGCGATCGTATCCTCCCCACCCCCAGAGGACAGCGATCGTATCCCCTCCGCCACCCCTAACAGAGGACAGCGATCGTAACGCCCCCGCCACCCCCAACAGAGGACAGCGATCGTATCCTCCCCACCCCCAGAGGACAGCGATCGTAACCCCCCGCCACCCCTAACAGAGGACAGCGATCGTATCCCCTCCGCCACCCCTAACAGAGGACAGCGATCGTAACGCCCCCGCCACCCCCAACAGAGGACAGCGATCGTATCCCCTCCGCCACCCCTAACAGAGGACAGCGATCGTAACGCCCCCGCCACCCCCAACAGAGGACAGCGATCGTATCCTCCCCACCCCCAGAGGACAGCGATCGTAACCCCCCGCCACCCCTAACAGAGGACAGCGATCGTAACGCCCCCGCCACCCCCAACAGAGGACAGCGATCGTATCCTCCCCACCCCCAGAGGACAGCGATCGTAACCCCCCGCCACCCCTAACAGAGGACAGCGATCGTAACGCCCCCGCCACCCCCAACAGAGGACAGCGATCGTATCCCCTCCGCCACCCCCAACAGAGAACTATACTAGGAGTGCCAACTATTACACACAGCCAGACACGACAGGTTCACATTTAATGTGAATGGGGCCCCATGACCGAGGGCCATTATAAACCCTTTTGCCTGCAGAGAAGCACAGAGACCCAGTGATGACATCATCAGGACTAAAATAAGGTAAAGAAATGAAAAAGTCATGACTACGTCGATGAGAGGGGAGGAGCCAGGGAAGGCAAAAAAATAAAAAAATTAAGCTGATTAACCCCTTCAACGTCCTTCGGCCGTATTTAAAACCCTCTTGGGCTGGAAGTGGTCAAAAACAAACACCTGGCTGCAGCCCTGAGCTTGTTGTTTATTTCAGTGGACGATCGGCTGTTTAGTAAAAAAGGTGATCCGGGGGGCTCTAAAGCTGCCTGATCACTGTGACATTGGTGAGAATGGTCCCCCTGGAAGCAATAAAGATAAATGAAAAAAAAATTCATGAATAAAAAGTAATTACAATGTATTTTTTTTATTAGTGTATTTATTTCACAATTTTTAACAATTACAATATTACATTTTTTTATTATTACTAAATTACATCTTTTTTTATAAATACATTGTTAAAAAAAAAAATAAAAAAAATTTATAAAAAAAAGATGTAATTTGGTAATAAAAATGAAAACATGTAAAATTTTAATACATTGTTAAAAAAAAAAAAAAAAAAAAAAAAACATTTTTTTTACATGAACAATGTATTAAAATTTTACATGTTTTCATTTTTATTACCAAATTAAATATTTTTTTTATAAATACATTTATTTTTTAATTTATTTTTTTAACAATGTATTTATAAAAAAAAATGTAATTTGGTAATATAGAAAAAATTTAATATTGTAATAAATTGTTAAAAAAAAAGTGTGAAATAAATACACTAATAAAAAATAAAGTAATAAATAAAATACATTGTAATTACTTCTTATTTATAAATTTTTTTTCTTCATTTATCTTTATTGCTTCCATGGTGGCCATTCTCACCAATGTCACAGTGATCAGGCAGCTTTAGAGCCCCCCGGATCACCTTTTTACTAAACAGCCAATCACCCGCTGAAACAACCAACAACAACAAGCTCAGGGCTGCGGCCAGGTGTTTGTTTTTGACCACTTCCAGCCCAAGAGGGTTTAATAAGGACGTTGAAGGGGTTAAATCAGCTTAAATTTTGCAAAAAAATAAAATACAATTTTTAAAAAAAAAAAAAAAGAAAAAGAAGAAAAAGAAGAAAAAGAAGAAGAAAAGAAAGTGTGGAATAAATACACTGCAATTAAAAAAAAATTAAAAAAAAAAAAAAAAAAAAAAAAAAAAAAAAAACATTGTAATAAATACATTGCAATTAAAAATAAAGAATATATACACACTGTAATAAAAAAAAATTTAAAAAAAAAGGACTATGTAATAAATACATTGTAATTAAAAAATAATGTAATAAAAGAAAAAATTGTAAAAAAAAAAAAAAAAAAAAAAAAAAAAAAAAAAAAACTTCTTCACAGAGCGCTCCATATGCCACAAGCTGTGACTCCGCCCCCAGCGCTGGGTTGCAGTGAGCTCTCCTGTACAGATCTATACATTATTAGACAAAGGAAGGTAAAAGCGGTCTGTCCGGTTCTGCAGCGTGGCGGGATGTATGCACGCCCCGAGGCGGCTTTATATCTCAGGGAAGCAGAGCAGATCTCCTGTGAATGCACCTCGTCTCACTCAGGTGACTTCCATTCCTCCTCCTACAACTTTCACTAAATGTGCCGACAGCTTCTCCACCACAACCAGCCCCGGGGGCCTCAATATTCTAATCTGCACCAGTGTCTGCCGCGCGGGGTGACTGTAGACTGCTGCCCAAGCTATGCACAGCAAACTGTTGGCCCCTCCCACCAGCCATGATCTGCCTGCATTGCATAGAGACACACAGAGACCCAGTGATGACATCACCGGGACTAAAACAAGGTATATAATTAAAACAGAAAGACTTTAGTGAAAAATGTCATTATGTTGATGGGGGAAGAGAGGAAATTTCCCACATTTTCTCATGTTACAACCAAAAACGTAAATGTATTTTATTGGGATTTTATGTGATAGACCAACACAAAGTGTCACATAATTGTGAAGTGGAAGGAAAATGATAAATGATACAAATAAAAAATGTTAAAAAGTGTGGGGGAGGGGGGGGCATTTGTATTCAGCCCCCTTTACTCTGATACCCCTAACTAAGATCTAGTGGAACCAATTGCCTTCAGAAGTCACCTAATTAGTAAATAGATTCCACCTGTGTGTCATTTAATCTCAGTATAAATACAGCTGTTCTGTGAAGCCCTCAGAGGTTTTGTTAGAGAACCTTAGTGATCAAACAGCATCATGAAGGCCGAGGAACACACCAGACAGGTCAGGGATAAAGTTGTGGAGAAGTATAAAGCAGGGTTCGGTTATAAAAAAATCTCCCCAAGCTTTGACCATCTCACGGAGCTCTGTTCAATCCATCATCGGAAAATGGAAAGAGTATGGGCACAACTGCAAAACCTACCAAGACATGGCCGTCCACCTAAACTGACCGGGCCGGGCAAGGAGAACATTCATCAGAGAAGAGCCAAGAGGCCCATGGTAACTCTGGAGGAGCTGCAGAGATCCACAGCTCAGGGGGGAGAGTCTGTCCACAGGACAACTATTAGTCGTGTTCTCCACAAATCTGCCCTTTATGGAAGAGTGACAAGAAGAAAGACATTGGAGAAAGAAAGTCATAAGAAGTCCTGTTTGTAGTTTGTGAGAAGCCATGTGGGGGAGGGGAGCAAACATGTGGAAGAAGGTGATCTGCTCACATGAGACCAAAATTCAACTGTTTGTCCTAAAAGCAAAACGCTTTGTGTGGGGGAAACTAACACTGCCCATCACCCTGAACACACCATCCCCACTGTGAAACATGGTGGTGGCAGCATCATGTGGTGGGGATGGTTTTCTTCAGCAGGGACAGGGAAGCTGGTCAGAGTTGATGGGAAGATGGATGGAGACAAATACAGGACAATCTTAGAAGAAAACCTGTTAGAGTCTGCAAAAGACTTGAGACTGGGGGGGGGGGTCACCTTCCAGCAGGACAACGACCCGAAACATACAGCCAGAGCTACAATGGAATGGTTTAGCTCAAAGCATATTCATGTGTTAGAATGGCCCAGTCACAGTCCAGACCTAAATCACATTGAGAATCTGTGGCAAGACTTGAAAATTGCTGTTCACAGACGCTCTCCATCCAATCTGACAGAGCTTGAGAGATTTTACAAAGAAGAAGAATGGGCAGAAATGTCCTCTCTAGATGTGCAAAGCTGGTAGAGACACCCCCAAAAAGACATGTAGAGAAAGGGGGTTCTACAAAGTATTGACTCCGGGGGGCGCCATAAAAATGCCCCCCCCCCCCCACACTTTTCACATATTTATTTGTATCATTTTACTTCCACTTCACAATTATGTGACACTTTGTGTTGGTCCATCACATAAAATCCCAATAAAATACATTTAAGTTTTTGGGTGTAACATGAGAAAATGTGGAGAATGTCAAGGGGTATGAATACTTTTTCCAAGGCACTGTATGTTGTAACCACTCTTAGGACTCATGTACACTGGCAGCTCCTAATCTTGAGGTTGGTGGGGTTTTTTTTTGCCAAAGCTCCTAAACCAGGGGCCTCAAACTAGGATTGGTAAGGAGCTGCTGTGGTTAAGGGGGGGGGGGTTCAATCTCCCTCTCCTGAATGCGGAAGAATTGCGTTCAGAGTAGAGCTGCGCGGTTAATCGCAATTTTTTTCCCCTAGTGCGATCTTGAAAAAAGTATTTCCCGATTCTTTTAGCTCTGCTAAAGCCAACAAGAAAGGGAAAAAAAAAAAAAATAAAATAAAAAATGGGGCAGTCTGCCAAGAATCACAACATTCTTTAGCAGTGAAACTTAAATAGAAACATTGTAACAATTTGTCGTTTAGATGAGGGGTGCCCAACCGGTGGCCCGCGGCGCCATCCGAGGTGGCCCGTCACGTCTTGCTCTGAGATGGCGGGTCGGCAAGACCTGATCGCGGGTCCCCGACCCGCCATCTCCGAGCTTCAGCGCGAACAACGGAGCCGCCGCTTCCTGTATAGCGCCGGCTCCTTCACAGGCGGAGTGATATCAAATGTACTCCGCCTGTGACTGGAAGCATCGGCTCTGCTGTCTACTGCTTCCTGAGAATGAGATCACAGACAACAGCCAGCAGTGCCAGAGCCAGCAGTGCCAGAGCCAGTACCCACCAGCAGTACCAGGTACCAGTACCCGCCAGCAGTACCAGTACCCGCCAGCAGTACCAGTACCCGCCAGCAGTACTAGCCACCACTACCCGCCAGCAGTACCCGCCACCAGTACCAGTACCCACCAGCAGTACTAGCCACCAGTACCCGCCACCAGTACCAGTACCCACCAACAGTACCAGTACTAGTCACCAGTACCAGTACCCGCCAGCAGTACCAGTACCAGTACCCGCCAGCAGTACCAGCCAGCGGTATCTGCCAGCATTAGCAGCAGGCAGTACTCAACAGCGGTATCAGCTAGCAGTACCAGTACCAGCCAGCAGTACCAGTACCCACCAGCAGTACCAGCCAGCAGTACCAGTACCCACCAGCACAGGCCAGCAGTACCAGTACCAGCCAGCAGTACCAGCCAGCAGTACCAGTACCAGCCAGCAGTACCAGTACCAGCCAGCACACGCCAGCAGTACCAGTACCCGCCAGCAGTACCAGCAGGCAGTACCCAACAGCAGTACCAGCCAGCAGTACCAGTACCCACCAGCACAGGCCAGCAGTACCAGTACCAGCCAGCAGTACCAGCCAGCAGTACCAGTACCAGCCAGCAGTACCAGTACCAGCCAGCAGTACCAGTACCAGCCAGCACACGCCAGCAGTACCAGTACCCGCCAGCAGTACCAGCAGGCAGTACCCAACAGCAGTACCAGCCAGCAGTGCCAGCCCTGGAGGACAGCCAGCAGCAGCCACCAGTTATAACCACCTGGGGGACAGCAGCAACCAGCTGCAGGAATCCTGAGGAAGAAGTGAAGATGGAGGTCAGTTGATATGCAGGTAAACCGCTGTGCATCAGTGTGAAAGGGGCCTTAGTCCCCTTTCACACGATCGGTCCGATGGGGTCTGCCTGTCCGTTTTTCAGGCGGACCCAATCGGACCCTCCATTCACCTCTATAGAGCGGCAGATGTAAACAGACTCGTGTCTGCATACACCCGCCTATCTGCAATCCGATCTGCTTAAAAATACAGAAGGGGATCTGTCCCCTTCTGTCTGGGCAGATCGGAGGGCCCTTAGGGTAGAGCGGGCTGCATCTGTGTCTGCTCTACATATGCGGAGTGGACACAGACCTGCCATCCACCCGCTACGCTGTGGCCCGCGACCAGTTACCAAGTCGCTAAAGTGGCCCTCGCTCCTCAAAAGGTTGGGCACCCCTGCTTTAGATCAAAGGAATAGACTTTGGTGTGTAAATGAGGGAAGTTTAACCACTGAACCTTTTTCGGACATTTGGTGGTTTAAAGTTAAAATATTATTTTGTTTGCTAGAAAAATTACTTAGAACCCCCCAAACACACACACCAAACGACTAGAGGGCCACCAGTTTGAGACCCCCCTGCCCTAGAGAATAAAAATGGTGGTTGTTGCACTATTTGATGTCACACTGTGTTTGCGCAGCAGTCGTTCAAATGCAATTTTTGGGGGAAAAAAAAAATAAAAATTACACTTTAACCACTTTCAGACCCGACCATTTTGCTGGCTTAAGGCCAGATAACTTTTTGCGATTCGGCACTGCGTCGCTTTAACTGACAATTGCGCGGTCGTGCGGCATGGCTCCCAAACAAAATTGACGTCCTTTTTTTCCCCCCACAAATAGAGCTTTTTCTTTTGGTGGTATTTGATGCGGTTTTTATTTTTTGTGCTATAAAACAAAAAAAAAAAAAAGCGACAATTTAAAAAAAAAAAATGCATTTTTAACTTTTTGCTATAATAACCCTAAAAAAAAAAAAATTTTCTTCCTCAGTTTAGGCCGATATGTATTCTTCTACATATTTTTTGGTAAAAAAAAAAAAAAATTAAAAAAAAAAATAAAAAAATCGCAATAAGCAATTGATTGGTTTGCGCTAAAGTTATAACGTTTACAAAATAGGGGATAGTTTTATAGCATTTTTATTAATATTTTTTTTTTTTACTAGTAATGGCGGCGATCTGCAATTTTAATTGCGACTGCGACATTATGGCGGACACATCGGACATTTTTGACACATTTTTGGGACCATTGTCCATTGTCATTTATACAGCAATCAGTGCTATTTAAATGCACTGATTCCTGTGTAAATGACACTGGCAGTGAAGGGGGTTAACCAGGGGGTGGCAGTGTAGGGGTTAAGTGTGTCCTAGGGGCGTGTTACTAACTGTGTGGGGCGTGACTGTATGTTAGTGAACACTGATCTCTGCTCCAATCACAGGGAGCAGAGATCGGTGTCACTTGTTGCTAGGCAGAACGGGGAGATGCTGTTTACTCCCCATTCAGCCTCCCCCATGAGACGATCGCGGTCATCCCCGCGGCGATCGAGTCCGCGGGACCCGCGACTGGACTCACGGGAGCTCCAACCGGCGGCGCGCACGCGATGGCACCGCTGCATTCTTAAAAAAGGGACGTACCTGTACACCCTTATGCCTGTCCATGCCATTCTGCCAACGTACATCGTCGTGCGCCGGTCGGTTAAGGAATAAAATAAAATAAATAAAAACCAACCAGTAAGTTAGCCCAATTTTTTTTGTATAAATGTGAAAGATTTTCCACCGCGAGAATCGTGATCTTTTTATTCCAAGCAAAAAAAATTGTGATTCTTATTTGGCCAGAATCGGGCAGCTCTAGAGTAGGAACATTTTGACGCAGCAAAATCTGCGTTCTTTCAGCCGGCGGTCAACCTAGTTTGTATGTACAATGAAGCCCTCATTGTGCCTAATTGAATTAGACATGTGCACAACAGAAAAATTTATTTTCGTTTCGTTTTTTTAGTTTCCTTTGATTCGTAAATTCGTAAGTCGTCGGTGTTCGTATTCGTAACGATTCGTATTTTCGTAAGAGTTATTTTTTCGTTGATTCGTTTTTGTTAGTTTAATTTTCGCTTATTCGAAATTTGGACGCATTCGTATTTTCGTAGATTTAGTTACATTCGTACTTTCGTTAGATTGATTTATTCGTACTTTCGTAACATTGTTTTCGTAGATTCGTAATCGGAGCATAATTCATAATTTTATGTAATGTGTATGCTTTTATTACATTGTAAGAGACACGGAAAATTACGAATCGAAAAAAAAAGTTACGAATGTACGAATTTTTTCGTTCAATCCATTCGAGGCACGTTAAGCAGCGCCATTGTAAGGGACACGGAAAATTACCAATTCAAAAAAAAAAAAAAAAAAAAAGTTACAAAACGTACGAAATTTTTCGTTCATTTTGATTTTCGTTGTTCCTGTTTTCGTTTTTCGGATTTTCTTCTTTCGTAGTTTCGTTGTTTCTAATTTGGTTATTTTGGATTCGTTGTTTTTCTTATTCGTTCGATTCGAACGATTCGTTAAAATTTTTAGCGAATCGTTCGTTCATTCGTACGATAACAAACTAATATAACGAAAAGAAACGAAAAACAACGAAAAAAACGAATGCCTCGAATGGATTGAACGAAAAAATTCGTACATTCGTAACTTTTTTTTTTCGATTCGTAATTTTCCGTGTCTCTTAAAATGTAATAATAGCATACACATTACATAACATTATGAATTATGCTCCGATTACGAATCTACGAAAACAATGTTACGAAAGTACGAAAAAATCAATCTAACGAAAGTACGAATGTAACTAAATCTACGAAAATACGAATGCGTCCGAATTTCGAATAAACGAAAATGAAACTAACAGGAAAAAGAAACAACGAAAAAAAACGAAAAACAAAACTAATTGCACATGTCTAGAATTGATCTCAGTGGTCATACAGCCCATTAGGTTCCTACCTTTGGGGGGGGGGGGGGGGGGGCGGTCAGGGGTGATATCAAAGGCGCCCCTCCTGTGGGCAAGAAAACGCAGTCATACAGCAGGGATGCCGACTGCACTCCCCAGTATACAGAGAGTGTACAAATGTGAGATGCAATCAAAGAATACAGTGTAGAATCATTGGGTGACTTCATTAGAAGGAGTCAATGTGCCGTTCCGGAGTCTATAGAGCTCCGCCGTGTCCTGAGCGCACTTCATTATCCTGATGATAATGCGATGGAATGGGGGTCCAGCGCCTGCAGTCATACGACAGGAGACATCCCTTCCTCTTCACAGCACGCCGTTATCGCATCCCGCACAGGAAGACGCCATTCAATATTGGAGCCTCTATAAAAGACGAGTCTATAAACCACAACTAGAGATCTGTCCGAGCTCCGTCCTCTCCATTGTCCGCACACAATGGCAGCCGGCTCCGTGCGAGGCTCCACTTCATTCGCCGACACCTCCCCGGGACAAATCACTCGCTTTGTCCTACCAGAGAAGACAAATCCGTCCTATACAGCATGTCCTGGTCAGTCTCATCAACCCAAAAATGTCACATATTGCACATCACCAGTCTTTAGATGAGGAGGCTGCATTCGTTTTCTTTTTCCAGGCCCAATTTACTATAGATAACATACATTTTCTTTTGTTACAATATTCACTTTCAATCCTGAGGATTTCCCCTGCAGTACTACTTTTCTGCCACAAGATGGTGACCAGCATCACGCAACCCCACTTCCATCCCGGACCAGCCCCCAACCTGTGACTGGACAGTGAAAGAAGAAGCAGCACACAGTGATAAGCTCACCGGACCAGCCCCCAGCCTGTAACTGGACAGTGAAAGGAGAAGCAGCACACAGTGATAAGCTCACCGGACCAGCCCCCAGCCTGTGACTGGACAGTGAAAGGAGAAGCAGCACACAGTGATAAGCTCACCGGACCAGCCCCCAACCTGTGACTGGACAGTGAAAGGAGAAGCAGCACACAGTGATAAGCTCACCGGACCAGCCCCCAACCTGTGACTGGACAGTGAAAGAAGAAGCAGCATAGTGATAAGCTCCTCTCGCTGTCACTTTGCTCTCTCCCCTCCTATCAGCATGCTTCTTGTCAGTGCACAAACTGGATTGGTTCCTTGTACTGCTTCTTTCTCTTGCACTCCAGCCCTGCTGTACAGGGACTGCAAGGGGCTGATGTCACTGCTTGAACTTAAATACATTATATATTCATGATTACAGTGCTGCATTAATCTTTGTGTTTTGTACCTTCATCTTTAAAGGGGTTGTAAACCTTGGTGTTTATTCACCTTAACGCATTCAACTTCTGGCAGTGACCAGCCCCCCCAGCCCCCCCCCTCCCCCCCCCATTTACTTACCGGAGCCCTCAAACTTGACCCACGGGGATGCGCTGTCCCTCTCTGCCCAGGGTTCTCGGCTCTTGATTGGATAGATTGATAGCAGCACAACCATTGGCTCCCGCTGCTGTCAATCAAATCCAATGACGCAGGCGCCGAGGGGCGGGGCCGAGTCCTGTATTCGGGCCTCTATGGTCGCTGAATGCTGGACTCGGGAGCACGCCCGCAAGGTAACCCCCCGGGATAGCGCTTCTCATAGGGTGTTATCTGATGTGGGGAGGAGCCTGCCGAGAGACCTCAAAAGACGAGGATCGGGGCCACTCTTTGCAAAACGATCTGCACAGTGGAGGTAAGTATAATATGTTTGTTATTTTTTTTCCTTTAAAAACTAACCTTCAGTGTCACATTAATCTCATTGCTGCAAGCATCTAGCGTGGCCCTCAGCATCTAGCGTGGCCCTCGGCATCTAGCGTGGCCCTCAGCATCTAGCGTGGCCCTCAGCATCTAGCGTGGCCCTCAGCATCTAGCGTGGCCCTCAGCATCTAGCGTGGCCCTCAGCATCTAGCGTGGCCCTCAGCATCTAGCGTGGCCCTCAGCATCTAGCATGGCCCTCAGCATCTAGCATGGCCCTCAGCATCTAGCATGGCCCTCAGCATCTAGCATGGCCCTCAGCATCTAGCATGGCCCTCAGCATCTAGCATGGCCCTCACGCATGGCCCTCAGTATCTAGCATGGCCCTCACGCTCTTCCATGTGCTCCTGCAGCCCCTTCACACATGATCCTGTGTTGTGCAACCTCCCACTTACGCTCCAGCATGTGGGTGGAGTTGCAGGGAGCTCAGAGATGTAGTGGGAGGAGCTGCAAGCAGTGACTAATGTTTGACTTGAGCACATCTGTGAAACCCTGAAGGAGATCTTGATCTTCAAGGATGGGCGGCACACCAGATCAGATCAATAAACTCCACAGATACATGATGTAGGACCCTGATGTTTAGGAAGGGTTGCTAGTAAATTTACCTGCCAGGTGTAGTTGCCTTGGCCAATTGATAGGAGATCAATTGATTCCACCCCAATTCTGGAATTGCTGCACTTCTCTCATCTGTCACTAGGTGGCCGGGTATCTGGTGGCATTAGATAAGACAATGGCATTGCAAAGACAGATTAGGAATAGATTGGGTATCTCAGCCAATGGGCAGGAATCTTCTTGGGTCCCTTGGCCTGCTGGGAGAGCCTATTGATTGGAGTTCTGTGCCACCTGGACAGCTGTCTGGGTGGACATGTGTCGTATTGCCCGGGCTGCTAGGCCGGAGATTGGGCCTATCCCGGGGACATCTGGCTGCTAGGCTGTCTGAGGCCCTACCCAGAGGCAGGAGAGCAGGGTAGGGTTGGGATTGAGGCTTGCAGTCCAACCAGAAGTGACTGTTCTGCCGGAGAACCTGCCGTGGTCGGAGGTAGAGGGGAAGCTGTCGCCACTAAGGGACCATCCACCTTGTTACCAGGGACCACAGTGAGGAGCTGAAGCAAGTACCAGAGCAGTCTTCTCACCAACCGGGGACAGTGAAGAATTGGGAAACTTCAGCAGGAGTCAAGCCAGGGACCCAACCAGTGGAGGCGACGCTTGCAGAGCAGCCTTGTGTGCCAAGCCAGGGACCCAACCAGTGGAGGCGACGCTTGCAGAGCAGCCTTGTGTGCCAAGCCAGGGACCCAACCAGTGGAGGCGACGCTTGCAGAGCAGCCTTGTGTGCCAAGCCAGGGACCCAACCAGTGGAGGCGACGCTTGCAGAGCAGCCTTGTGTGCCAAGCCAGGGACCCAACCAGTGGAGGCGACGCTTGCAGAGCAGCCTTGTGTGCCAAGCCAGGGACCCAACCAGTGGAGGCGACGCTTGCAGAGCAGCCTTGTGTGCCAAGCCAGGGAGCCAACCAGTGGAGGCGACGCTTGCAGAGCAGCCTTGTGTGCCAAGCCAGGGAGCCAACCAGTGGAGGCGACGCTTGCAGAGCAGCCTTGTGTGCCAAGCCAGGGAGCCAACCAGTGGAGGCGACGCTTGTAGAGCAGCCTTGTGTGCCAAGCCAGGGACCCAACCAGTGGAGGCGACGCTTGCAGAGCAGCCTTGTGTGCCAACCCAGGACCCAACCAGTGGAGGCGACGCTTGCAGAGCAGCCTCAAGTGCCAAGTCAGGGACCCAACCAGTGGAGGCGACGCTTGCAGAGCAGCCTTGTGTGCCAAGCCAGGGACCCAACCAGTGGAGGTGACGCTTGCAGAGCAGCCTTGTGTGCCAAGCCAGGGACCCAACCAGTGGAGGCGACGCTTGAGAAGTATCTTGGATGCCAAGCTAGAGACCCAGCAGAGAAGTTGGGGCGACGCTTAAGGAAGATACTGAGCGAGAAGGTTGGAAGAGCTCAGGAGATCCAGTGGATCATCAAGTGTAGTGAGAAAGACTGGGAGCTCAGTTGAGTGAAGATCTACAATAGGAGATTGTAGAAGAAGTGAAAGAGTTCGTTGCAACCTTTGTTAGGAACAGTTCAATATTGTTGCCATAGGAGACAGCGGGTCTACACATGCAGATGTGGTGTCCGGCTGGGTGCCTTTCCCAGCATGGCTGTCTACCTGTAGAAGTCGGAGTCTACCAATTAACATTGCAACTACTAAAAGGGTGTCCTGGCCCCAACCCTCTCTCCCCCAGTTCTGTTTAACCGCTTCCCGACCGCCCACTGCATATATACGTCAGCAGAATGGCACGGCCAGGCAAACCAACGTACAGGTACGTGGCCCTTTAATTGCCTGGCCGTGGGTCGCGCCGCCAGCGGCGCGGTCGGGAGCTCCGTGACCCCGGCCGCGGGACCAGCGGACCCGATCACCGCTGGTGTCCCGCGATCGGGTCACAGAGCTGAAGAACGGGGAGAGGTCTGTGTAAAACAAACCTCTCCCCGCGCTTCCTACACTGCCTGTCATCGATTAGCTGTTCCCGGTCATCGGGAAAGCCGATCAATGACGTCAGACGTCAGCCCCGCCCCCTAATGTAAAAAAAAACACACACACGTCACAGCCCATAACCCCTCCCCTCCCCCTAGTGGTTAACTCTTACTGCCACTGTCATTTATACAAGAATCAGTGCATTTAAATAGCATTGATTGCTGTATGACAATGGTCCCAAAAATGTGTCAAAAATGTCCGATGTGTCCGCCATAATGTCGCAGTCACAATAAAAATCGCTGATCGCCGCCATTACTAATAAAAAAAATAAATAAATAAAAATGCTATAAAACTATCCCCCATTTCGTAAACGCTATAACTTTTGCGCAAACCAATCAATAATCGCTAATTGTGATTTTTTTTACCAAAAATAAGTAGAAGAATACGTATCGGCCTAAACTGAGGAAAAAAAATGTTTTTTTATATATTTTTTTGGGGATATTTATTATAGCAAAAAATATTGAATTTTTTTCACAATTGTCGCTCTATTTTTGTTTATAGCGCAAAAAATAAAAACCGCAGGGGCGATCAAATACCACCAAAAGAAAGCTCTATTTGTTGGAAAAAAAGGACGCCAATTTTATTTTGGAGCCACGTCGTACGACCGCGCAATTGTCAGTTAAAGCGACGCAGTGCCGAATCGCAAAAAAAGGGGCCTGGTCCTTTGGCTGCCAATTGGTCCGGGGGCTGAAGTGGTTAAGAGACAATAAATCTCTTTGCATTCAAGAAGTGTCTGGCGCCCATCAATCTACTCTGCATCACACCCACCATGCCACTCTACATAGGAGGTCAGCTGTCCCCAACTCTGGAGGTTCTCATTAGACCAAAGGGGACCCGAGACTTGGCTACAATAAGGATGCGCTGAAATCTGATCACCAAGCGCTGTGATTGGACGGATTTCTATACAGTGAAATCTCATGACAGCACCATAAAAATAAGAAGTTTATCTCTTCTACTATAAAAGTTTACAGTGTTGACTTTTCTTATCTGAGGACAAGTTTGAGCTTCCTGACCGCGGTGACCCGGGACAGCGACAAGCAGCGCTGAGCAAACATCGTAAACTGAAGATCGACATTGACCCGAATCCAGAACAAATGATCGTTTCCCCCGGTTTATGGCCCATGGGACATAATAATAATGTTCGATGGTTTAGTAATCTTGCATAACAAGAGCAATAAATATTCTAGCGGGAGCCGCTACTTCTCACAGCGCTTAGGACAGCCACAGGCGCGAGGGAATGGCGGAACGGGCAGCACAATCCGATCGCCCTCCGCCATTTATTAATCCATTGTGGGAGGGGCAGAGACACAAACTACTGCATCCCCGCCATAGAAATATATATTCCGGAAAGTTAGTGTATCAAAAGTCCACAGTTTTTCTAAGAAATGTTTTTCTAACCAAATTTCTGAAGTGTGGGGGGGGGGGGGGGGCTCTGATGTGAAGGGAGGATCTAATATATAGGAAGACCTGTGACATTAAGGGGGAACTCTGATGTGCGGGGGGGGGGGGGGGTCTCATGTATAGGGGGGTCTCTGATGTGATGATGTAGCCTCTGATGTGATAGGGCAGTGACGGCAAATCTTGGCACCCCAGATGTTTTGGAACCACATTTCCCATAATGCTCATGCCCACTGCAGTGTACTTGTGCATGATGGGAAATGTAGTTCCGAAACATCTGGGGTGCCAAGGTTCTCCATCACTGTGATAGAGGGACCTCTGATGTGAAGGGGGGGGGGGATCTCATGTATAGAGGGGCCTCTGATGTGAAGGGGGGGGATCTCATGTATAGAGGGGCCTCTGATGTGAAGGGGGGGATCTCATGTATAGGGGGACCTCTGGATGTGAAGGGGGGGGATCTCATGTATAGGGGGACCTCTGATGTGAAGGGGGGGATCTCATGTATAGAGGGACCTCTGATGTGAAGGGGGGGATCTCATGTATAGAGGGACCTCTGATGTGAAGGGGGGGGATCTCATGTATAGAGGGGCCTCTGATGTGAAGGGGGGGATCTCATGTATAGGGGGACCTCTGATGTGAAGGGGGGGATCTCATGTATAGAGGGACCTCTGATGTGAAGGGGGGGATCTCATGTATAGAGGGGCCTCTGATGTGAAGGGGGGGATCTCATGTATAGGGGGACCTCTGGATGTGAAGGGGGGGGATCTCATGTATAGAGGGGCCTCTGATGTGAAGGGGGGGATCTCATGTATAGAGGGGCCTCTGATGTGAAGGGGGGGGATCTCATGTATAGGGGGACCTCTGATGTGAAGGGGGGGATCTCATGTATAGAGGGACCTCTGATGTGAAGGGGGGGATCTCATGTATAGGGGGACCTCTGATGTGAAGGGGGGGGGATCTCATGTATAGAGGGACCTCTGATGTGAAGGGGGGGATCTCATGTATAGAGGAGCCTCTGATGTGAAGGGGGGGATCTCATGTATAGGGGGACCTCTGATGTGAAGGGGGGGGGATCTCATGTATAGAGGGACCTCTGATGTGAAGGGGGGGATCTCATGTATAGAGGGGCCTCTGATGTGAAGGGGGGGATCTCATGTATAGAGGGGCCTCTGATGTGAAGGGGGGGATCTCATGTATAGGGGGACCTCTGATGTGAAGGGGGGGATCTCATGTATAGAGGGACCTCTGATGTGAAGGGGGGGGGGATCTCATGTATAGGGGGACCTCTGATGTGAAGGGGGGGATCTCATGTATAGAGGGGCCTCTGATGTGAAGGGGGGGATCTCATGTATAGGGGGACCTCTGATGTGAAGGGGGGGATCTCATGTATAGAGGGACCTCTGATGTGAAGGGGGGGATCTCATGTATAGGGGGACCTCTGATGTGAAGGGGGGGGGATCTCATGTATAGAGGGACCTCTGATGTGAAGGGGGGGATCTCATGTATAGAGGAGCCTCTGATGCAATAAGGGAGCCTTAGATGTGATGGGGTGGGGGGGGCTCCAATTTGAAGGGTGCTTCTGATGTGATGGGGGAACCTCTGATGCGAGAAGGGAATCTCATGTATAGGTGGGGGAGGGGGCTCTGATGTAATAGGGGGACTTCATGTATAGGGAGACCTCTGATGTAATAGGGGAACCTTGGATGTGAAGGGGGGGTCTCATGTATAGGGGGACCTCTGATGTGAAGGGGGGGGATCTCATGTATAGGGGGACCTCTGATGTGAAGGGGGGGGGATCTCATGTATAGGGGGACCTCTGATGTGAAGGGGGGGGATCTCATGTAAAGGGGGGGGTCTCATGTATAGGGGGACCTTCAATGTGAAGGGGGGATCTCATGTATAGGGAGACCTCCAATGTAATAGGGGAACCTCGGATGTGAAAAGGGGACCTCTGATGTGGTGGATTTCAAGTACAGGGAACCTCAGATGTGATGGGGGGGGAGGGGGGCTCCAATTTGAAGGGTGCTTCTGATGTGATGGGAGAACCGATGATGCAAGGAGGGAATCTCATGTATTAAGTGTGGGGGGGGGGGGGGGGGGGGTCTGATGTAATAGGGGGGCCTCTGATGTGATAGGGGAAACCTCATTTAATAAAGGGGGGGACCTCTCATGTGATGGGGGCTTCTGATGTGATAGAGGAACCTCTGATGTGAAGATGGAATCTAATGAATAGAGGGGGTCGCTGATGTAATAGGGGGGGGCTGTAATGTGAAGAGGGATCTCAAGTATAGCGGGGCCTCCGATGTCATGGGGAAACCTCTTATGTGAAGGGGGATTTCCTGTATAGAAGAACTGCTGATGTAAATATGGAGCCTCTGATGTGAGAAGGGGGGGACCTCCGATGAGAAGGGGGGGGGACCTCCGAAGAGAAGGGGGACCTCCGAAGAGAAGGGGGGGGGACCTCCGAAGAGAAGGGGGGGGGACCTCCGAAGAGAAGGGGGGGGACCTCCGAAGAGAAGGGGGGGGACCTCCGAAGAGAAGGGGGGGGGACCTCCGAAGAGAAGGGGGGGGGGGGGACCTCCGATGAGAAGGGGGGGGGACCTCCGAAGAGAAGGGGGGGGGGACCTCAAGACAGTTGTATGCTCAGGTTTCCCATAGATAAGCAACACTTTACACTTTTTACATTTTAGGAGGTGCCTCGAGATTTTGTGTAATTTTTAATAAGGTGGCGCCCCGGAGGGAAGGTTCAGGAGTGAGGTTGGAGGGTGGTGGCAATCTGGGGTCATTGGGCAGATGTCTAATTGCTTGCACGAGACATCTGTCTGTACATGACAGATTATACACCAAGGGTGGAGATCGGATGTAATTCTGCGATCGACCTGCCAAAAAACACTGCAGATGTTTCTATAAATGCCCACAAATCGATTGTTCCAACTTTATTCCCCGGCTGCCCATTGGCCCGCACTGTGCCAAACCCTTCCTGGCTCCTCCTCCTCCTCTTCTCTCAATATCTTGGCGAAGGTGGCCTGGCTTCCATTGGTAATGACCATCCATGACTCTACTGGCAGGTCTACTCCATGGTTTGGGCAGCACCTTACCGGCGCGGTCATGTGATGCCGCAGTCCTCCCGGTAGTCCCTCTGGAAAGTTGGGATTTCAGCACCGAAGTCTGAGGAATCGTTCGGTTACCTCAATGTGGCTCCAACAGTCCTTATTATAGAGAAATATTCCAATTCCGGTGACCACCCCCCCTCCCCCGCCCCCCCCCCCCCGTTCCCTCTGCAGGCAGATCCGAGTCCTACCAAATACATGAACCCCCACTATCCCCCTTCTCCCTACATATGCAAATCCCCCCTTCAGCCACTAGATGGTGCTCTGCAGGCATATATTTGCCTTTCTACCTGAATCTGGAGTTCTTCCTTAAGTTCCAGGAGTCGGCAGATCTCTAAAAAGGTAATTAAAGTGACAGAAAGATACGAATCCACAGAAGACACGTTTATAGAAGCGAGAGAGGAGAACGTGTCCTCCGGGATGTCACAGGAGGGATTTCTCTGATGTACATATTGATTGCACCATCCCAAAGTTCAGGAGCGGGGGAGGGGCTGCCCATAATTCTGCTCAGGATTGATAATGAGGGATAGAAGGTCACATCCATCCCATAATATCAGCAATAAATGTTCAATTTATCTACAGCCGATGAGATAAGCAGAAATACGAGCTAGGAAGAGGAAACCGACAATGGGGCACTATTCCCACCACTGACACCAACGATGGGGCACTATTCCCACCACTGACACCAACGATGGGGCACTATTCCCCCACTGACACCAACGATGGGACACTATTCCTCCCCACTGTCACCAACGATGGGGCACTATTCCTCCCACTGTCACCAACGATGGGGCACTATTCCTCCCACTGTCACCAACGATGGGGCACTATTCCCACCACTGACACCAACGATGGGACACTATTCCTCCCACTGACACAATGATGGGACACTATTCCTCCCACTGACACCAACGATGGGGCACTATTCCCCCCCACTGACACCAACGATGGGGCACTATTCCTCCCCACTGTCACCAACGATGGGGCACTATTCCCACCACTGACACCAACGATGGGGCACTATTCCCACCACTGACACCAACGATGGGACACTATTCCCACCACTGACACCAACGATGGGGCACTATTCCCACCACTGACACCAACGATGGGGCACTATTCCTCCCCACTGACACCAATGATGGGGCACTATTCATCCTCCTAACCTCTATTACTAAATAATCTTTACTGCTGCTCACCAACCCTGGGGCATTATTTACTCTCACTGGCCACAGTCCAGCTCCCTGAGATGTGAGGGACAGTGAAGGGGCCCTTTATGTAGACCATCTGAGGGCCCCTGATGTAGATATTCTCTGTTTGATGTTCTATAACCTCCCACACAACCCCCGACTGACATGAAGCAGCTGCACCCGCTCAGGACTGACGTCACGGAACCTCTGCAGCGCCAACACTCAGAAGACATTTCCCGGGACCAGCGCCAAGGAAAGAGCCCCGACATGCAGCAGTTCACCAGGCGGATCCTCAGTGTCAACATATATATTTTTTTAACCACTTGCCTACCGGACACTTTTACCCCCTTCCTGCCCAGGCCAATTATTAGCTTTCAGCGCTCTCACACTTTGAATGACAATTGCGCGGTCATACAACACTGTGTCCAAATGATATTACTATTTTCACACAATTAGAGATTTCTTTTGGTGGCATTTAATCACTGCTGGGTTTTTTATTTTTGCTAAATAAATGAAAAAAAAAAAAAAAGACTGAAAATGTAAAAAATAAATAAATAAATAAATTTCATAGCATGCAAATTTTGCAGACTGGTAATTTTCATCCCTCACAGATGGGCACCGATGGGAACGGATGAGGCGGCACCAAGGGGGGGGGGGGGGGGAACGGATGAGGCGGCACCAAAGGGGGGGGGGGGACGGATGAGGCGGCACCAATGGGGGGGGGGGAGGGGTCGGACGGGGGGGGGGGGGACGGATGAGTCGGCACCAATGGGGGGGGGGGGGGGACGGATGAGTCGGCACCAATGGGGGGGGGGGGGGGGAACGGATGAGTCGGCACCAATGGGGGGGGGGGGGGGAACGGATGAGTCGGCACCAATGGGGGGGGGGGAACGGATGAGTCGGCACCAATGGGGGGGGGGGGGGGGGGAACGGATGAGTCGGCACCAATGGGGGGGGGGGGGGGAACGGATGAGTCGGCACCAATGGGGGGGGGGGGGGGGGGAACGGATGAGGCGGCACCAAAGGGGGAGGGGGGAACGGATGAGGCGGCACCAAAGGGGGAGGGGGGAACAGATGAGGCGGCACCAAAGGTGGAGGGGGGGGACGGACGAGGCAGCACCGATGGGGGGGGGGGGGCTTGGGGGACGGACGAGGCGGCACCAATGGGGGGGGGGGGAACGGACGAGTCGGCACCGATGGGGGTGGGGGCGGACGAGGCGGCACCGATGGGGGGGACAGACGGACGGACGAGGCGGCACCGATGGGGGGGGGGACGCACGGAAGAGTCGGCACCAATGGGGGGGGGGACGCACGGAAGAGTCGGCACCAATGGGGGGGGGGGGGGACGCACGGAAGAGTCGGCACCAATGGGGGGGGGGGGACGCACGGAAGAGTCGGCACCAATGGGGGGACGGGACGGACGAGGCGGCACCGATGGGGGGACGGGACGGACGAGGCGGCACCGATGGGGGGACGGGACGGACGAGGCGGCACCGATGGGGGGGGGGAACGGACGAGGCGGCACCGATGGGGGGGGGGACGGACGAGGCGGCACCGATGGGGGGGGGACGGACGAGGCGGCACCGATGGGTGGGGGGAACGGACGAGGCGGCACCGATGGGGGGGGGACGGACGAGGCGGCACCGATGGGGGGGGACGAGGCGGCACCGATGGGGGGGGACGAGGCGGCACCGATGGGTGGGGACGAGGCGGCACCGATGGGTGGGGACGAGGCGGCACCGATGGGTGGGGACGAGGGGGGGGGGGTGGGGACGAGGCGGCACCGATGGGTGGGGGGGAACGGACGAGGCGGCACCGATGGGTGGGGGGGAACGGACGAGGCGGCACCGATGGGTGGGGGGAACGGACGAGGCGGCACCGATGGGTGGGGGGGGGGAACGGACGGACGAGGCGGCACCGATGGGTGGGGGGGGGGGAACGGACGAGGCGGCACCGATGGGTGGGGGGGGGAACGGACGAGGCGGCACCGATGGGTGGGGGGGGAACGGACGAGGCGGCACCGATGAGGGGGGGGGGGGAACGCACGAGGCGGCACCAATGGGGGAACGGACGAGGCGGCACCAATGGGCACTGCAGGGGGCCCGATCTCGGGAGGCCATCGATGAATATGAATGACGGCTACAGCACGATTGGCAAGTGTATAATTCACTCTGCATGAGGCTACTTTCAAATTCGATCTGCAGCATTCAAGACCCAACCACCCGGATCCGTCTGCAATAAAAATCCAGAGACGTCAGTAGAAGGACATTTTCCACTGCAGGCTGATCGGCAATGATCGAACGATGTAAGAGGCGAGGACAATGTTACATCCAATGTAGCCGCAAATGTGACTTGTCGGAATTAGTAAGCGATGAATCACCAAGAGGAAATGTCACCATTACAGGGAACCCCCTGGGGGAGGGGGAATTCAATACACCGCGGCCCTCACCGCGTTTAGGGCGGAGCGGTCTTTAAAAATTTAAATGTTGTGGATTGTATTCTACAGACCAGACGCCCTCGAAGAAATAATGAGCAGGACAAGAATTACAGGTCCCCGAACAATCGCACCCGTCATGTACCCGCAGGCTACGTTACCTGGGAGACGGTACACCGAGGAGGAACAACGCAGAAAACATGATCTCCCCCTACAGGGAGCATTCTGATTGGAGCACAGGGGGCGCCATTTATACCGCAATCCCACACTAGGCCAACCATTGCACACAATGCTGCTCCTTCCAACAATCGATCACACCTGTGATTTTGCCGCGATCGTCATGCGGTAAATCGCGCTGCAAACACAACGCGCTGCGCTTGTTGCCCAGAAAGGAACATCCGAGCTTCTTTTGAGCGACAAGCGCAGCGAATTGCGCAGCACGATTGGCGATGTTCCTTTTTTAATGGCATTCCCAAACGCGTCCCGAGTTTTGCAGCGATTTACAAATCGATCGGGTGTGAATGCAGCCTTAAGGAATCCACACGGTCCGAATCGCAGTGTGTATATAGAGGTATATAGATGTATACAGAGGTATATAGATGTATACAGGAGGTATACAGATGTATATAGGAGGTATATAGAGGTATACAGATGTATACAGGAGGTATATAGGAGGTATACAGATGTATATAGGAGGTATACAGATGTATATAGGAGGTATATAGCGGTATATAGATGGCGCTCTGTAATAGAACAATGATTAGCGGGAAGACGATTGTCTACAACACAATGTAACATTGTAGCAGATCGATTTCCTGCAGCGATGCAAATGATCTGCTGGGAAATAAGAATGCTTTCATTTTCATGTAACCATGGCAACCGCTCTACACTTCTACACGGCAGCCAATCAGCTCGATGGAGGGGGATTTGTTCAAACAAATTTCTTTTCTAATCTAAAAAGACAAAAGAGACGAGACGTTTACTGCAAATATGTCATTATATTAGAAAAGGTAATAACATTTTTCCTTTTTTGGGGATACGGGAAATCTGCGAGGAAATCTCCCCATTGTGGGAGGGGCAGAGACACAAAATACTGAAGGAAATCTCCCCATTGTGGGAGGGGCAGAGACACAAAATACTGCAGGAAATCTCACCATTGTGGGAGGGGCAAACACAAACTACTGCAGGAAATCCCCCATTGTGGGAGGGGCAGAGACAGGAGAGGGGCAGAGACACAAACTACTGCAGGAGTGGGAGGGGCAGAGACACAAAATACTGCAGGAAATCTCATTGTGGGAGGGGCAGAGACACAAACTACTGCAGGAAATCTCACCATGTGGGAGGGGCAGAGAAAAACTACTGCAGGAAATCTCATTGTGGGAGGGGCAGAGACACAAACTACTGCAGGAAATCTCACCATTGTGGGAGGGGCAGAGACACAAACTACTGCAGGAAATCTCATCATTGTGGGAGGGGCAGAGACACAAACTACTGCAGGAAACCTCCCCATTGTGGGAGGGGCAGAGACACAAACTACTGCGGGAAACCTCCCCATTGTGGGAGGGGCAGAGACACAAACTACTGGGGGAAATCTCATCAATGTGGGAGGGGCAGAGACACAAACTACTGCAGGGAAACCTCCCCATTGTGGGAGGGGCAGAGACACAAACGATGGTCAGAAACTCAAAGAACTGAAGTCATAGAATTGGCATGACCGCCAGACGACTAGCATACAATCAATACCAGTCTCCATTTTTTTTTTTTTTTAAACGTGTCCTTTAATAATAAATAACTGAGCCTCGTCCACGACCCAACCACTCCGGTTATTCTATTTCTGTTTACTGGCGTGGAATCCTGAGCGCTGGACATCTGTCTGCAACTTTACACCGGCCAGGAGCCGAGCGCGGCAGATCGATATGAAAGTCATCCTCTATAAAGGAGAGACGGGTCTTCAATGGGGGAGGGGGGAGGGGCTTCTCCTACAGCCCGATACAATGTAACCAACGTACGTCCTCCATAAACTTCCAACATTCTGAAGGCCAGCCGCCCCTTTATTCTAAAAATACCCAAATTACCCAGCGAGGGGGGCGGAGCCACCCAGATGGGAGATTAACCTCTGCACTGCCAAGACGGCTTAAAGGATCAATCCACCCAACAAACAGCATCTTGGCGTTGGGCGGATCCTGAAGGGTTGAAGTGAATGTGAAACCAAAAATGAATTTGAAACGTGTGTCTAATTAGCGGCGTTATCGTATTCTGGAGGATTATAAATGTGGCCACAAATGTTCCCCGCTGACCCCGATAGTCACTCAATACCCACAAAAAAATAAAAAGACCCTGGGGGGTCACGTGACCACTAAAAAGATACATTTAAAGTGGGGTTGCGGTCAAAAAAAAAAAAAAAAAAAAAAAGAAGGTGCTTAAAAATCATAAAAAAAAAAAAAAAAAAAAAAAAATTTTTTACTCACCTCTAAATGCCTGTTGCTAGGGGGTCCCTCGTAGTCTGCCACCTTCAGTGCCCGGGCTAAACGTCACTTCCCCCTCGGCGCCGCACAGTCATCTGGGACCTGTCACGTGTCCCAGATGACTGAGCGTCAAATCACGGCGCACGGCCCGGCTCGCGCATGTGCAGTGGGTGCCCGGCTGTGAAGCCACAGCCGGATGCCCACATTAAGAATGCCGGCGCCGCGAGCAGCTCGTGGAACGAGGGGGGGGCCTCGTTCCCCCGCATCGCTGGACCCCGGGACAGGTAAGTTTTCGATTTTTAAAAGTCAGCAGCTGCAGTATTTGTAGCTGCTGACTTTTAAAAAAAAATATTTTTTTTTCCCCAGGACGGAGCTCCGCTTTAATCAGTATTTATATACACTCCCCAGCCACTTTATTAGGTACGCCCGTTCAGTAACACAAACTGCTAATCAGCCAATCACAGGGCAGCAACTCAATGCATTTAGGCATCTAGACGCAGTGAAGACGACTTGCTGAAGTTCTACCGAGCATCAGAATGGGGAAGAAACGAATGAATTTTTCGGCAGTGCACATGTCTAGCGGTAAAAGCGTGTTATTTTGCGTGCTTACCCGACCCGCACTGGTGTGAACCTAACCTCACACGGAAACTCATTGGCCACAATGTTGCTAATAAACAGAAAAAAAAAATAGTATCCAAATACTGGATATATATTAGTGCATTGGGCTGCAGCCAGTCCACAAGTCCATCGAAGACTATCCAGTCTGCGGGGGGGGGGGGGGGGGGTGACGATGCTGCTGTGAGATATCCTTGCAGAAAATTATATTATATTTATTTTATATATATATATACACACACACTTATATTTTTTTTTTTTTATTAATAATAATAATAAGTGTTGGGTGAATAGGACATTCACCCAGCCCTGACAAATACTGACCTTATTTTGCCCAATACAGAGATCTCCTGCAAATGGCAGCTCCACCTAGTGGACATAGTATGGTATTTTTCCTGATTGAGGCATTTCAGGGAAAATACCTCATTATGGCCACTAGAGGGAGCTGACAATTACAGAAAAATCACTGTATAGGGCAAAAATACGGCCAAGTATTCGTCACAGCTGGGTAAATGGCAGTCACATTCATCCCATGACTCTTTTATGAAACAGGTGTTGCCACCCCGCTAAAGGAAGTGGGAAAAAAAAAAACATCTACAGGTCATAAATCAAGTTATGGGGGCAGGGGGGGGGGCGGAGTCAGAAAAATAAAAATGGTTCACAGCCTTAATCCTCCTTAACTTTCACGTTTCAGACCGCCACAGTTGACAGCCGGCTTAAAAGGCGTTTAGGAGGCGATACTGCCGCCCCCCTGAACGCCTTTTTTTGATATGCCAATAGGAATTTTACATTAAATTATCGCTCTACAACTGCGTTTGGCACATGACTGCGGCACAGTCCCATTGGCTTCAACACAGTCCCATTGGCTTCAACACAGTCCCATTGGCTTCAACACAGTCCCATTGGCTTCAATACAGTCCCATTGGCTTCAATACAGTCCCATTGGCTTCAATACAGTCCCATTGGCTTCAATACAGTCCCATTGGCTTCAATACAGTCCCATTGGCTTCAATACAGTCCCATTGGCTTCAATGAGGGAGTCGGACAGAGGGGGCGCCACCTGTCAAACTTGGCACGCGGAGTTAAATAAAAAAAATAAATAAAAAAAATGTTGCGCCGCAAAGCATCCTGGCTGCGGCTTGGAGTATTGACCGTCTTTACCGCCCCCCCCCCCCCCCCTCTGCCGCCAGCGCCAACAAAGACTAAATGTTACCGATGGACTGCGGCGTCTGCGTTTTTTTTAAAGGATAATTATAGGAAAATTTGCTTTTTTTAAATATAAAGTGAGGATAAGGATGACGGTTGTGAAGTCTTCTATAGATCGTGGTGACAGGTCCTCATTATCCAGGTCCGCCGTGTCACCATATTTGCCCCTTGCTGTATCCACCAATAGAATCGTGAATTCTGCAGTATTTTTATGATGGTAATAAGCGTCATTTCCCCTCCCCCCACCCCCCATCCATATCTTATCACCCAGCTCTGCTCAGCGCACACACGCTCAGATAATCGCCGCCCTCATCTATTTGGAGGGGGGGGGGTGTGATTTGGAGGAGATAAACGTCCATTATACTCCACCTTTCCGGCACGTCGGACACGGCGAGGGTGCGACTTTAATCTGACTTTACATTCTCCAGACTGAAGTCGCATCAAAAGTGAAGGAACCCTTTTTTTCCGAAGCCGCTGCCACTTCTGTAGTGTCAGCAGAGAGCAGCAAGAACGGCTCTCAGAAATACATTGAATTGCACGCATCCTGCGACTCGGGGGGGTCTCAAAAGTCGCATCCCAAGTGTGAAAGGAGCCTGAAGTGCCAGTTTACACCGGGGAGCGGCTTCAAAGTCGCCCGACTCTCAAGCCGCCCAGTACAGCGTCAATGCAAGCCGCTCGGAAGTCGCCCCCCCAAAGTAGTACAGGAACCTTTTTCTAAGGCTATGTTTCCACTATTGCGTCACCCAAAGTGGCGCGATTTTGCAGCGACTTGAAGCAATGCCTGTGTATTCTTGAGGTCTATGGACCTCAAGTCGCATCAAAGAGGGACCAAAGTAGTACAGGGACTACTTTGAAGTCGCTGCGTCTTGAAGTCGCACAGATATGAACGGTACTCATTGGAAATCATGGTGTACAAAATGTCATGCGACTTTTCAGTCCCAGATCGCACGACAAGTCGCACTGGTGGAAACCTAGCCTTAGTCTTGAGTCGCTCCTAGTAGAACGGTTCCATTGCACTACATGGAGTACGAATTTATGTGTCCAAAGTCGCCTGACAGGTCGCCCCTGTGTGAACCGGCACTTAAAGTCATTGTGAAGGGTTTTTAATTTTTTTAAGGCTCCATTCACACTAGTGCGACTGATCGTGCGACTTTGGACACATAAAGCCACATGACAAGTGCCCACTGATTTTATTGCCACCCGTTCCGATCTAAGCGACTGTGAAAAGGCTTCTGTACTACTCTGGAGTGATTTGAGTGCCAGAGAGTGTAAAGTCGCATCAAAGTCGCACTGGAAATTGTGTGACTTTGGGTGTAAACCCGAGCCGGGGGTGGGGGGCGGGTCGAGTACTTGATCCTGCAAGCTCAACCCTAAGCCACACTGTGTGCATCTACTGACACACACAGTGCGGTTCAGCCCCGCCCCCCATCACAGGATTTGATAGATAGCGGCGGGAGCCATTGGATTGGTTTTGGAGAATGAAGATTTGGTTTCGTTTCGCTGGTTGAAGGATCCGGATAGGATTGGAGTTGATGGCGGAGCAGCGTGCACAGCTGTGACATTCTTTATGATGCGACTTTACACCTCTGTATGGTTAACGAACGATAACGAACCGCAGACGTTTAATGACCACCGGGGGAGCCTTAAGTGTTCCTTATTTATAATTCATCCTATTCATTGTGTTCTGGTTTAGGTTCCCCTCATTGTGGGCGGAGCCATCCATGGGGGCCGTCTCTAGTCTATGCTGTCCGGTGAATTCTGCTAATCCTGGCCATACACTAGGGTTGCCGCCTTTTCTTCAAGTCAAACCCGAACACTTTAGCAGCCTGGTACACCTTTGGGTGCCCTCAAGGAGAGTAGTAATGTGGTGCGCATAGCATGCCGCAGCGAACAGTGGGTGTGGCCAAATTGATCTTGCCAACATCATCGGCCCTGCCCCCCAGGGATGCCAAACCTTCCCCAGACAGCCGCCACAACTCCTGGACAGCAACAAAATTTATGTGTGACCATCTTGGTTACTTGGGGAGCCATAGCTAGGTCTGAATAATGTTTACGGGTTTCAGTCTGCCTGAAACCCGGACACATGATTCCAAACCCGGACTGTCCGGGTGAATCCCGGACAGGTGGCAACCCTACCATACAACCTGATTGTACAATCCATCCTGGGTCCACCACCAATTGTGTACTGCCATATTCTGCCCGATTGGATACAACTTGGCTGATTAGTTACAATTAAAAATTACATTTGTCTTCATATTATATAGTTGCAGTAAATCTATAACAAGGGGTCTCCAAACGGGGGGGGGGGGGGGGGTGCAGCTTACTGTCAAGAGTGAGAGAGAGCTGTGCATGATGTCATAAGGCTACTGACTAGACATGTGTAATTCGTTTCGTTTTTTTTCGTTATATTCGTTCATTCGTTATCGTATGAATGAACGAACGATTCGCTAAAAATTTTAACGAATAACGAATCGTTCGAATCGAACGAATACAAAAAAACAACGAAAATCCGAAATAACCAAATTAGAAACAACGAAACTACGAAAGAAGAAAATCAGAAAAACGAAAACAGGAACAAAGAAAATCAAAATGAACGAAAAAATTCGTACATTCGTAACTTTATTTTTTTTTTGTTGAATTGGTAATTTTCCGTGTCTCTTACAATGGCGCTGCTTAACGTGCTTCGAATAGATGGAACGAAAAAATTCGTAACTTTTTTTTTCCGATTCGTAATTTTCCGTGTCTCTTACAATGTAATAATAGCATACACATTACATAACATTATGAATTATGCTCCGATTACGAATCTACGAAAACAATGTTACGAAAGTACGAATAAAACAATCCAACGAAAGTACGAATGCGTCCGAATTTCGAATAAACGAAAATTAAACTAACGGAAAAACGAATCAACGAAAAAATAACTCGAAAATACGAATCGTTACGAATACGAACACCGACGACTTACGAATGTACGAATCGTTACGAATCAACGGAAACTAAACGAAAATAAACAAATGTTATTGTTGTGCACATGTCTATTACTGACCAGACAAGAAACAGGAAGTGGGCTGTATAAGGGATTTACTGGCAGAAAAAAAAAAAAATGGTTTTCCTATCCAAAGTTACAACAACAACAACAACAACAACAACAACAACAACAACAACAACAAGGGCAGAAGATTTAATAGATGGAAAGATGAAGAAAATGACTGAAGTGCCACTTTAACCACTTTCCGACCGGCGCACAGCGATGTACGTCCTGATTTTGAAGAGGGATATCTCGGTAACGGGAGCAGCTGCTGCCACAACCGAGATATCCATCTCTTCAGACGCCGGTCGGCATTCCGATAATGGTGGTCTTTGCGGCGAATTCGCCGCGAGATCACCGTTATCGGCGGCGGGAGAGGTACCCCCCCGCCACTCTCCCGCTGCTTACCGGAGCCGTCGGCAGCGGCGATCGGGTCCGTTCCCTGCCTGTGCATAGAGATGAGTGTCGCTAAGATGGCCGCCACTCATCTCTATACCATAGGAGGGCGGAAGCGACGTCAAAAACGTCACTTCCGCCCATACCTCTTAAAGGGGAATTTACAAATGTCATTTTTTTAAATGACAATTTTTTTTTCATTGAAGTCCAAATATGAGATCTGAGGACTTTTTGACCCCCCCAGATCTCATATTTAAGAGGACCTGTCATGCTTTTTTCTATTACAAGGGATGTTTACATTCCTTGTAATAGGAATAAAAGTGAGCCAATTAAATATTTTTTTAAAAACAGTGTAAAAATAAATAAAATCAAGAAAAATAAATTTTTTTTTTTTTAAAGCGTCCCGTCCCGACGAGCTCGTGCGCAGAAGCGAACACATACGTGAGTAGCGCCCGCATATGAAAACGGTGGTCAAACCACACATGTGAGGTATCGCCACGATCGGTAGAGCGAGAGCAATAATTATAGCCCTAGATCTCTGTAACGCAAAATATGCAACCTGTAGAATTTTTTAAACGTCGCCTATGGAGATTTTTGAGGGTAAAAGTTTGATGCTATTCCACGAGCGGGCGCAATTTTGAAGCGTGACATGTTAGATATCAATTTACTCGGCGTAACATTATCTTTCACAATATATAAAAAAATTGGACTAACTTTACTGTCGTCTTATTTTTTTATTCAATAAAAAAAAGTGAATTTTTTACAAAAAAAGTGCGCTTGTAAGACCGCTGCGCAAATACGTTGTGAAAAAAAGTATTGCAACAACCGCCATTTTATTCTCTAGGGTGTTAGAAAAAAAACAATATATAATGTTTGGGGGTTCCAAGTTTTTTTCTAGCAAAAAAAACTGTTTTAAACATGTAAACACCTAAAATCCAAAACGAGGCTGGTCTTAAAGTGGTTAAATAACATAGATCTATACTCAGACAAAAAGAGGTACAACAAATAAAATAAATCAATAAAAAGGGGGGGGGCGACTGGATGGACCGCATTGTTCTGTTTCCGCCATCGCTCTTCTAGGTTTTCGTCTTTTCATGGAAATAAAAAATAATTGCTGACAAATCCTCTTTAAGGGAACTTCCACAAACGAATGAAATTCCTGATGGAGGAATCCTCTGGCATGCCGGACGTGTGACACAGAGGAGAGAGAAGCCAAAAACTCACAGGATGGAATACGACTGTTTCCCCCCCAACCCCCTTATATGGAAATGTTCAGACCGTGACGTCTTCTACAAATAAAGCTGGGAGAACACGGAAAAAGAAAAAAAAACAGGCAATTTTATCCTAAAGTCACATTTTCCTTAATGTATGTTTTAATATTTTTGCTGTTTTGTTTTTAATTTTTAACAAAAAAAAGTAAATAAAAATAAAACGGCTCCACCCAGATTTATCAAAGCGACATTCAGAAGACCAACGCTGTCGGCAAATTCTCACTCCCAATCAGATCCCAGGCTTTGGCAGCTCCTGAACCACCTCACCCAACCGATGTCCCCTGATCACAGCTATACTTTTAGATGTTACATATATATATATATATATATATATATATATATATATATCTCCCACTCTTATGTGACTCAGCAGATAGATACATTCCCTTCCATGTGGACATATTCAAATATATTTAAAGTGGTAAACTACAGGAGGGGGGCGGTGACAAGACCAGTCACCCTGCCCAAGGAGAGAGCCGAGCTGTGGGAGGGGCCCAGCAGGCTCCACCCACTACAGAAAACTACAGGAGGGGGGCGGTGACAAGACCAGTCACCCTGCCCAAGGAGAGAGCCGAGCTGTGGGAGGGGCCCAGCAGGCTCCACCCACTACAGAAAACTACAGGAGGGGGCGGTGACGAGACCAGTCACCCTGCCCAAGGAGAGAGCCGAGCAGTGGGAGTGGCCCAGCAGGCTCCACCCACAACAGAAAACTACAGGAAGGGGCGGTGACGAGACCAGTCACCCTGCCCAAGGAGAGAGCCGAGCAGTGGGAGTGGCCCAGCAGGCTCCACCCACAACAGAAAACTACAGGAAGGGGGCGGAGACGAGACCAGTCAGCCTGCCCAAATAGAGAGAGCAAAACTGTGGGAGGGGTCTATCTGCCTCCCCTAACTACAGAAGACTACAGGAGGGGGCGGAGACAAGACCAGTCACCCTGCACAAGGAGAGAGACCGCACAGCTGTGGGTGGGACCCAGCAGACTCCACCCACTAAAGAAAAATACAAGAGGGGGCTGGGACAAGACCAGTCTCTCTGCACAAGGAGAGAGAGCAGCTGTGATTGGTCTTTATTACAGGAAGTCTCACACTGGATTACTGCACCGATCTGGAAGAAATACACAAAGCTCACTGAGATTCCAGAAGAACTCACATGACCGATGGATTTGGGTGACATTTACTGATCCCGGAGTTCAGCTTTAAAATCGGAGACCAGCGCTCAGACTAAGCCAATTAGCCGCGAACCGGTATAAACTCAGACTGGTCGGTAATTAGCCGGCTCTCCTGGGTGCGTCTGTTGCGGGATCCTCGTTTGCACCGCTGGGAGGGACGTTTGTTGAATATGATTCACAGTATTCTGTGAAAGTAAAAATAAACATTTTCTCAGGCTGTTTACTCAGAGGAAATGGTCACACCCCAAATCAGCCACAACGCGGAGCCTTGAAACCAGCGACCTTCACTGATACTGCTGGCCGCAATCCCACCAGTGACCATCGCTGTCCTGATACCGGAGGAGACTTCCCCTCGGAGGACCTTTCATCAGAGGCCAGAGTAACAGAAACCCTGATAAGGGATGTATTGTACTACAATGCAGATGCCACATCAACCACATTGTGGCAGTCACTTCACACACACATAAAGTTTTTTTTTCTTTTTGAAAAGCCCGTGGCGTGTGAAAAACACCCAAAAACTCCACCCGGTGCCAAAAAAAGTGCACACACATAAAGAGTGAAACACAAAAACGTGCAACGGGTGTTACACTGTTCTCCACATGGAAGGACCTTACCCTGATCCCCCCGGGGCGTTAGGCTCCAGACGGGGACTGAGGTACTTCACTTGGGTCCATCTGGCCGAAACCAGACGGACCCCCTTTCTCTGGAGGGTCTGCCGAAACAGACCCACCAAGTACTTGGTGGGGCTCCCCCCGAAGGAAGACCCCATGAGAGAAGGTGAACTAAGCCAGAAGGCCATGTCCACCCCCATCCCAAGACTTTCAGGGTTGGCCCGAGGACCCACACCCTACTTACACCGTGAAAAAACGTGCAACACACAGGGCCGTTTTTAAAGGCAGGGCAAAAGGGGAAGCTGCCCTGGGCCCTGTCATTGTTGTGGGGCCCAAAGCAGCTGCCTCATACTTGCCAACTATCCTGGTTTAAGTTCCCTCGTCCCTTGAGGTTTTAGTCATGTGCTGTGTCCCGATATCTCAGTGTGAAGTGCTGCTACTAATGCCGGGCAGCTCTGCCCTATTGTTGTGTACAGATGACCCACCTGCAGACCCTGTGTTTACATGTAAATTACCGGCATTCATATGTAAATAACGGAGGCATTCATATGCAAATAGCGGCGGCCGGCGCCATTGATATGTACATCATACCCCCCTGAGGTCATATCCACAGTAATCTCTAGCAACCAATCAACAAGCAGAAATCAAGTGCTGTAACCTCTAGCAACCAATCAGTGAGCCGTAATGTGTGCTG
Source organism: Lithobates sylvaticus (assembly GCA_028564925.1). Lineage (NCBI taxonomy): Eukaryota > Metazoa > Chordata > Amphibia > Anura > Ranidae > Lithobates > Lithobates sylvaticus. The sequence goes on from CM053034.1 coordinate 196,888,075, forward strand.
TAACCTCTAGCAACCAATCAGTGAGCCGTAATGTGTGCTGTAACCTCTAGCAACCAATCAGTGAGCCGTAATGTGTGCTGTAACCTCTAGCAACCAGTCAGTGAGCGGTAATGATACACTGTAACCTCTGGCAACCAATCGCAATCACTGACTGATCCGATTCAGTAAACTGATTTTGAGTCTAGCTGCTATTTATTGTATGTCTCAGAGCAGGTGGAGAGCAAAACTGCATGCGGGGGCCCCAAGAAAAAGTTTTGCCCAAGGTCCAATCAATAGTAAAGATGGCCCTGGTAACACATCAAAAAATCAATCAATCAAAAAAAATACAAAAAAGTGACAAACAAAGGGGTATAAATAAAAAGAAAGTGGGGAGAAGGAAGTGGGAGAGTGAAAAGTGACCATTGTGCAATACAATGGCCAGGCCCTCCGGCCAGGAATAAAAATTTCCCCTGGTCCTAGCCAAAAGGCTCGGCCCTCGAGGCAGGTGCGAAAAACGTGTGTAGTGGTGAAGTGACCATGGTGCCATAACCTCAAAGTGACCTCCATCACAGTGAATACGGCACCCCTCAACTGCCACTTCAGGGGCACATTCACCACTGGCTTTTCGTAGCAACCCTGACCCACAGCCCAGACCACAGCAGCCCCCCACCCCAGGCATGAAGTTCTGGGAGCTTAGTGAGAGCCCTTTACCATCAGGCTCCACCAATCGCTCCCGTCACTCCTTCCTAATTACATTTGGGAAGTACTAACCGCTCCTCCGTAGGGAGAAGAGGAGCCAGTGTTCTCTCCCGAAAAACTGACCGGAGCTAGAGCTGCCACAATCCAGGCCAGAAGGCCAGGGACCCGACCCTTCAGTGCCAACCCAATGGTTCTCCATCCCCATCAGAAGGCTTCCCTTTCGGCTACGAACCGCTCCAGGTTACCTTTACGGCAGCAGGTTTTGCATAGCAACCGCCACCCCTGATCCACCTCGCCGTAGAACAGGGACGGAAGCAAGCGCCACCTCCTGGCAACTGGTAAGAACAGATACTACACTTGATCTTAGCCAAAAGGCAGAGAAGAGATAGTATTTGGTCTGCTGCAAGCAGTAGGAGGCATTTGCTCAGTCTTCCCCCCCCCTTCAGTAATCAGACTGCTACATCGTAACTCGGTAGCAAGTCATAGGGTGAGAGGGTGCAGCAGGGGGCTGATCTGCGTCAGACAAGAACTGCACAGGAGCCACAACATCTCAGTCTAGGGCAGTGATGGAGAACCTTGGCACCCCAGATGTTTTGGAACTACATTTCCCATGATGCTCATCTACACTGCAGAGTGCATGAGCATCATGGGAAATGTAGTTCCAAAACATCTGGGGTGCCAAGGTTCACCATTACTAGTCTAGGAAGTACACTGACCCCGGATGATACCTGAACAAAGATGGCATTGTCCTCCTGGAGAGAGAAGCACACAACGGCATTGCCAGAGGAAGTACTACGGGCATAGAGATTATAAATACCTGGAAGTGTGACACGGACACGTTACTTAGTACAAAAAAAATGATTTCTGGTGCTGATCCACCTTAAAAATCCTTCTATTGATTACAAAAATCCAGAACATTACGGCTGTTAGTGGGAATCAATAAGACTCTTAGTGAGTAGTCAGACAGACTGAACAGGAAACTCAACAACCGAAATGCTCACTGGAGTCAGACTGGAAAATTCTGTCTGGTGAACCCGGCCTGTCTGCACTATAACTGGTGGATCGGTGCGGTGACACATTGCTTGTGCGGTGACAACTTTTTAGATGGGTCCCAATCCCTTCTACATGCGCTGCCTCTCTCAGCCTTTTTAACACGGAGGAACCTTTGGAATAACTTTCAGTTATTGGGAAACACTTACATTGGTGGCCATTGGGAGAAGGAGCCTCTTCCGATGGCGGCCATTGGGAGAAGGAGCCTCTTAGGCATTGGGAGAAGGAGCCTCTTAGGCATTGGGAGAAGGAGCCTCTTACGCTCATGGGCATTGGGAGAAGGATCCTCATACGCATTGGGAGAAGGACCTGCATACGCTGGGGAGGACCCTCTTCCGACAGCGGCCATGTCATTGGGAGAAGGAGCCGCCTACGCTCGTGGGCATTGGGAGAGGGAGCCTCTTACGCTCGTGGGCATTGGGAGAGGGAGCCGCCTACGCTCGTGGGCATTGGGAGAGGGAGCCGCCTACGCTCGTGGGCATTGGGAGAGGGAGCCGCCTACGCTCGTGGGCATTGGGAGAGGGAGCCGCCTACGCTCGTGGGCATTGGGAGAAGGAGCCGCCTACGCTCGTGGGCATTGGGAGAAGGAGCCGCCTACGCTCGTGGGCATTGGGAGAAGGAGCCGCCTACGCTCGTGGGCATTGGGAGAAGGAGCCGCCTACGCTCGTGGGCATTGGGAGAAGGAGCCGCCTACGCTCGTGGGCATTGGGAGAAGGAGCCGCCTACGCTCGTGGGCATTGGGAGAAGGAGCCGCCTACGCTCGTGGGCATTGGGAGAAGGAGCCGCCTACGCTCGTGGGCATTGGGAGAAGGAGCCGCCTACGCTCGTGGGCATTGGGAGAAGGAGCCGCCTACGCTCGTGGGCATTGGGAGAAGGAGCCGCCTACGCTCGTGGGCATTGGGAGAAGGAGCCGCCTACGCTCGTGGGCATTGGGAGAAGGAGCCGCCTACGCTCGTGGGCATTGGGAGAAGGAGCCGCCTACGCTCGTGGGCATTGGGAGAAGGAGCCGCTTACGCTCGTGGGCATTGGGAGAAGGAGCCGCTTACGCTCGTGGGCATTGGGAGAAGGAGCCGCTTACGCTCGTGTGCATTGGGAGAAGGAGCCGCTTACGCTCGTGGGCATTGGGAGAAGGAGCCGCTTACGCTCGTGGGCATTGGGAGAAGGAGCCGCTTACGCTCGTGGGCATTGGGAGAAGGAGCCGCTTACGCTCGTGGGCATTGGGAGAAGGAGCCGCTTACGCTCGTGGGCATTGGGAGAAGGAGCCGCTTACGCTCGTGGGCATTGGGAGAAGGAGCCGCTTACGCTTGTGGGCATTGGGAGAAGGAGCCGCTTACGCTTGTGGGCATTGGGAGAGGGAGCCTCTTACGCTTGTGGGCATTGGGAGAAGGAGCCGCTTACGCTCGTGGGCATTGGGAGAAGGAGCCGCTTACGCTCGTGGGCATTGGGAGAAGGAGCATCTAATGCTCATGGGCATTTGGAGAAGGACCCTTTTATGTTGGTGGTCAATGGGAGAAGGACCTTCTTACATTGGTGGTTATTGGGAGAAGGACCCTCTTACGCTGATGGTGATTGGGGGGGGGGGGGGAAAGAACCTTCTTACATGTTGGTGGTCATTGGGAAAAGGATCCTCCTGTGGTCATGGTAAAAGACTGATGGCACGCGTTGGTACAGGAGATGGTCAGAGACTTGGCACATCACTGCTATTACAGCCCCTTGCACAATACTCATTATTTCTCGCAACAAGATCCATTCTATAAGATTCGAAGAAACAAACTAAACATGAAGTGGGAAGAGAGATTGGCGGCACAGAAAAAGGAACATTGCGAAAGAAAGAAATAAATCAAACCACTAAACTACCACAATCCAATCTTTATCCATGGCATTGGTAAACACCAGAACAGACCACTGTCTGCACTCTGCGGGGGCCCCAAGGACTGCACAGTAAGAGCCAAAGCATATGGGGCCCCCAAGATGAAAATTGGACACCAGTGGTTTAGAAGGGCCCCCAAAAAATTGACCCAAATAGGAAAAAAGCTGCAGACAATTGTCTGCACATGAAAGGAAAGATTCCTATACATTGTGTCTACTATAGACCAGAATTGGTTTCTATGGTGCTGTCAAAATGTAACTAGATTTTCTATTTATAAAGTTGCAAAACACATCCAGCTGTGACCCCCCCCCCCCCCCTCTACAGGCCACCATATCATATTTTCACCATCACAGTGTATACAATGTATCATAATATCACCATCACAGTGTATACAATGTATCATAATATTACTGATCGCAGTGTATAATACAAAGAACAACCACTATTTACAAACACAGAAAGTGTCACTATGACATCAGAAGTTTCAGCAGAATATGGACAATGTAATCTGCTCCATCTAAACTCACACCCAGAACTCTGCTATACCCAGACTGCCCACCTGGGGGGGGGGGGGGGGATTCCAACCTGGTGAGTCACCCCATTCTGGGCATACATGTCCTGCAATCACCACAATACAGGGTAAGAAGAAAGTCACAGGCACATGGCAGGAAGAGGACACCCCACAGCCATCACCCCAATACACAGAAATGATAAAGCTGGAGAGCCCCAGACACAACACACAGGATGACAGTCACTATCAACAGCCCTGATCTGCCCCCCAAACTACCCTCTGATCTGCCCCTCTCCATTAGGATCTACTCATTTACTCTCCGATCTCCCCCAGGATTTGCACCCCTGACCTACCCCTCTACTCTCTCTTCTGCTCCCCTATCCCTTTACCCTCTCGTCTGTCCCTCTGCTCTCTCTTCTGCCCCCTACCCCTTTACCCTCTCGTCTGTCCCTCTGATCTACCCCCCTGCCATCTGATCTGTCCCTCTACTCTCTCTTCTGCCCCCTACCCCTTTACCCTCTCGTCTGTCCCTCTGGTCTACCCCTCTGCCATCTCTTCTACCCCTCTGCTATCTCATCTGTCCCCCTACCATTCCATCTACCCCTCTGCCCTCTCATCTGTCCCCCTACCATTCCATCTACCCCTCTGCCCTCCCGTCTGTCCCCCTACCATTCCATCTGCCCTCTCATCTGCCCCCCTACCATTCCATCTGCCCTCTCATCTGCCCCCCTACCATTCCATCTACCCCTCTGCCCACCCATCTGCCCCCCTACAATTCCATCTGCCCCTCTGCCCTCACGTCTGCCCCTCCGCCCTCTCATCTGTCCCCCTACCATTCCATCTACCCCTCTGCCCTCCCGTCTGTCCCCCTACCATTCCATCTGCCCTCTCATCTGCCCCCCTACCATTCCATCTACCCCTCTGCCCTCTCGTCTGTCCCCCTACCATTCCATCTACCCCTCTGCCCTCTCATCTGTCCCCCTACCATTCCATCTACCCCTCTGCCCTCTCGTCTGTCCCCCTACCATTCCATCTACCCCTCTGCCCTCTCATCTGTCCCCCTACCATTCCATCTTCCCCTCTGCCCTCTCATCTGTCCCCCTTCCATTCCATCTACCCCTCTGCCCTCTCATCTGTCCCCCTACCATTCCATCTACCCCTCTGCCCTCTTGTCTGCCCCCCTACCATTCCATCTACCCCCGTCTGTCCCCCTACCATTCCATCTGCCCCCCTACCATTCCATCTACCCCTCTGCCCTCTCATCTGTCCCCCTACCATTCCATCTACCCCTCTGCCCTCTCATCTGTCCCCCTACCATTCCATCTACCCCTCTGCCCTCCCTTCTGTCCCCCTACCATTCCATCTGCCCTCTCATCTGCCCCCCTACCATTCCATCTACCCCTCTGCCCTCCCATCTGCCCCCCTACAATTCCATCTGCCCCTCTGCCCTCACGTCTGCCCCTCCGCCCTCTCATTTGCCCCCCGGCTCCCTGATCCACCCCTCTACCATCGAAACTTCCAATTATCTGCCCCTCTAACATCTGCTGCCCCCCCCCCCCCGGATCTCTCACCGTCAGTGGCGGACATCTCTATGAGGGTCTCCTCCTCTTTCTTCCCGGAGCGGTTCATTGTCCCGGCTGTCCCCGAACACCACCCCGGAGAGGGGAGCCAAGAGCCCGGAGATCACCGACCGACCGACTGACTGCAGGAGGAGAAGGAGGAGCACCCCGCCTCTCCTCCCCTTCTCCATCCTCCTCCCCCTCCTCCCCCATCACCACCACTACCCCTCCTCCTCCCAGCCGGACAGATCCGGGTGATCGGAGGATCGCTCTGTGTGTGATCTTCCATCATCGTAAAGGGAGAGATACAATGTATCAATAATACTAATACTCAGTGTATAGAATATAATGTACCCCCCTATAGACCGCAGCATTGTACTCCTGTATATACAGACACAATGTATCATTATTACTATATCAGGATGTATGGAATGCTGGATGATAACTTCTCACTGAGCAGAGACTGAGACTGACCATAGACTGACCATAGACTGACCATAGACTGAGACTGACCATAGACTGACCATAGACTGAGACTGACCATAGACTGACCATAGACTGACCATAGACTGAGACTGAGCATAGATTGAGACTGAGCATAGACTGACCATAGACTGAGACTGAGCATAGACTGAGACTGAGACTGACCATAGACCGAGCATAGACTGAGACTGAGTATAGACTGAGACTGACCATAGACTGAGACTGAGACTGACCATAGACTGAGACTGAGTATAGACTGAGACTGACCATAGACCGAGCATAGACTGAGACTGACCACAGACTGAGACTGACCATAGACTGACCATAGACTGAGACTGACCATAGACTGAGACTGACCATAGACCGAGCATAGACTGAGACTGACCACAGACTGAGACTGACCATAGACTGAGACTGACCATAGACTGAGACTGACCATAGACCGAGCATAGACTGAGACTGACCACAGACTGAGACTGACCATAGACTGACCATAGACTGAGACTGACCATAGACTGAGACTGACCATAGACTGAGACTGACCATTGACTGAGCATAGACTGAGACTGACTATAGACTGAGACTGACCATAGACTGAGACTGACCATAGACTGAGACTGAGCATAGACGCAGACTGAGTATAGACTGACCATAGACTGAGACTGAGTCTGAGCATAGACTGAGACTGACCATAGACTGAGACTGAGCAAAGACTGAGATTGACCATAGACTGAGACTGAGTATAGACTGAGACTGAGCATTGACTGAGACTGACCATAGACTGAGACTGACCATAGACTGAGCATAGACTGAGACTGTACATAGGCTGAGACTGACCATAGACTGAGTATAGCCTGAGCATAGACTGAGACTGAGCATAGACTGACCATAGACTGAGCATAGACTGACCAAAGACTGACCATAGACTGAGACTGAGCATAGACTGAGCATAGACATAGACTGAGCATAGACTGACCATAGACTGAGACTGAGCATAGACTGACCATAGACTGAGCATAGATTGAGACTGACCATAGACTGATCTTAGACTTAGACTGAGCATAGACTAAGACAGAGTATAGACTGACCATAGACTGAGACTGAGCATAGATTGAGCATAGACGGATCATAGACTGAGTATAGACTGAGCATAGACTGACCATAAACCAAGACTGACCATAGACCGAGACTGAGCATAGACTGAGACTGAGCATAGACTGAGCATAGACTGAGACTGTACATAGGCTGAGACTGAGCATATACTAGACTGAGTATAGACTGAGCATAGAGCCTAGACTGATCATAGACTGAGTATAGACTGAGCATAGACTAGACTGAGTATAGACTGAGCATAGACTAGACTGAGTATAGACTAAACTGAGCATAGAGCATAGACTGAGTATAGACTGAGCATAGACTAGACTGAACATAGACTAGACTGAGTATAGACTGAGCATAAACTGAGCATAGACTAGACTGAGCATAGACTGAGCATAGACTAGACTGAGCATAGACTGAGTATAGACTGAGCATATACTGAGTATAGACTGAGCATATATATACTGAGTATAGAGTCTAGACTGAGTATAGACTAAGCATAGACTAGACTGAGCATAGACATAGTATAGACTGAGTATAGACTGAGCATAGGCTAGACTGAGTATAGACTGATCATAGACTGAGTATAGAGCCTAGACTGATCATAGACTGAGTATAGACTGAGTATAGAGCCTAGACTGAGCTTAGACTGAGTATAGACTGAGGCTTTGTGCTGTCCCTGAGTACCAATATTCACATACAATGTATATCAACAGGGAATACACACTGACCAGCCATAACATTCTGGCCACTGACAGGTAAGTGAATAAGACCGATCATCTCATTCCAATGGCATCTGAAAGTGGGTGGGATATATTAGGCAGCAAGTGAACATGTTGTCCCTGAAGTTCATGTATTGAAAACAGACAAAAAGGGACAAGCCTAAGGATTTGAGGTGCTTTGACAAGGACGACTGGGTCAGAGCGACTCCAAAACTGCATCTCTTGTGGGATGTTCCCGGTCTGCAGTGGTCAGGACCGACCAAAAGTGGGCCAAGGAAGGAGAACCAGCCAACCGGCAACATGGTCATGGGTGGGCAAGGCCCATTTATGAACGCCAAGGCTGGCCCATGTAGTCCAATCCAATAGAAGAGCTATAGAGCTATAGAGCTCGAATTGCTAAAATGCTGGTTCTGATAGAAAGGTGTCAGACCACACAGAGTATCACAGTTTGTTGGGGTGGCGTAGCTGCAGAGCGGTCAGGGTGTCCATGCTGACCCGTGTCCACCGCCAAAAGCACCTATAATGGGCACGTGAGCATCAGAACTGGACCACTGAGCAATGGAAGAAGGTGGCCTGGTCTAATAAATTCAAAAATAGTTTGAGGAACACAACAAGTTTAAGGTGTCGACTTGGCCTCCAAATTCTCCAGACCTCAATCCAATCCAGCATCTGTGGGATCTGCTGGAAAAACAAGTCCGATCCATGGAGGTCCCAACCTCACAACTTACAGGACTTAAAGGATCTGCTACTGACAGTTTGGTGGCAGATACCACAGCGTACCTCCAGAGGTCTAGTGGAGTCCAGGCCTCAATGGGTCTGGCCGGTTTTGGCGGCAAAAGGGGGACCTACTCAATATTAGGTGGGAGGTCATAATGTTGTGACTGATCAGTATACATAATCCTGTATCATACCCTCCCTTCCTGCTGTGTATACACCAGGGCACTTTAGTATTATGTAGGAGTAAATAGACACAATGTATCATTAATAATAAATGTAAGCCTATGTAATTCTCTATCATAGTTTACTCTCCCAATGAGCACAATACAGCGGGGCACTGTACTGCTATGCAAGAAAATACAGATACAATGTATCATTAATAATACAACAGGATGTGTGTAGCTCTTCCTTCCCACTGTGCAAACACTGAGCCCTGTACTACGGTCACTGGGTAGTAATATGTGGCTTAGTGATTGGCACTTCTGCCTTGCAGCACTGGGGTCCTCAGTTCAAATTCTGGCCAGGACATGGCATGGAATTTGCATGTTCTCCTTGTACCTGCGTTAGTTTCCTCTGGGTACTCCGGTTTTCTCCCACCCTTCAAATACATGGTGGTAGGTTAATTGGCTCCTCCCTAGATTGGCCCTGGCAGTACTGAGACAGGCTCCTCTACTGATAATACATGCCATAGAATGGGGTGTATCACCTTGGGTCTATTCTTTGTCCCCCTTACTTCACAGCACCTGGGGCAGTCGCCCCCCCCCCTGCCCACCCCTTGTCCCAGCCCTGGTATGTGTATGTAAAGATAGAAACCTTAGATTGTAAGCTCCTTGAGGACAGGGACTGATGTAAATGTACAATATGGAAAGTGCTGTGTAAATTTAGCCTTATATAATTGTCTGTAATAAATACATATTGCTTACAGATATACAGTATAGATACAATGTGGATGTACCCGGAACATGTGGGCTCTGGAAAAGGCCAGAGGCCAGGAGGAGCAGACCAGCACTCTGGAAGAATATATACAATATACAGAAGTCTCTCCTGCCCCTGAAGTTTTAACCACTTCAGCCCGGAAGATTTGGCTGCTGAATGACCAGGCCATTTTTTTGTGATTCGGCACTGCGTGGCTTTAACTGACAATTATACCAGATATACCAGATAAAGAGACCAGATATAGTGAATGCGTTCTCCTGGGGGGACCAGATATAGTGAATGCAGAGTCCTGGGGAGATCAGATATAGTGAATGCAAAGTCCTGGGGAGACCAGATATAGTGAATGCAAAGTCCTGGGGAGACCAGATATAGTGAATGCAGAGCCCTGGGAAGACCAGATATAGTGAATGCAGGGTCCTGGGGAGACCAGATATAGTGACTGCAGGGTCCTGGGGAGACCAGATATAGTGAATGCAGAGTCCTGGGGAGACCAGATATAGTGAATGCAGGGTCCTGGGGAGACCAGATATAGTGAATGCAGGCTCCTGGGGGGAGCAGATATAGTGAATGCAGGTTCCCGGGGAGACTAGATATAGTGAATGCAGAGTCCTGGGGAGACCAGATATAGTGAATGCAGGCTCCTAGGGAGACCAGCTATAGTGAATGCAGGTCCTGGGGAGACCAGATGTAGTGAATGCAGGCTCCTGGGGAGACCAGATATAGTGAATGCTGAGTCCTGGGGAGACCAGATATAGTAAATGCAGAGTCCTGGGGAGACCAGATATAGTGAATGCAGGCTCCTGGGGAGACCAGATATAGTGAATGCAGGCTCCTGGGTTTAGGAACACTTTAAGGGTCACCGCAATTTAAGGGTTAAAGACGACGGGGGGAGGTGGTGACATATTATCTCTGCACCTTCTGTCAAGTGCAAGTATAGCTGTACAGAGGCACAGCCTCGTCATTAACGAAAAAGCAACTCAGACAGGTATAACTTTTGACCAAGTTCAGTTAGAATGCTCTGAGCTCCATTTAAACACTACGAATGAGGCCAGGTGTGGAACTTCAAGGTGAGCACCTTGATCTGCTTAGCAGCATCCAGAAGTTGGCAAAGGTGAGTATGGAGGTCCACCAAGTCTAAATCATCCTAATTTCTCCAGGAGAAGAGGGGGAAGTAGCTCACCATGATCTGCCTACAGCCGCAGGTATATCCTTGGTTTGTATTCCTCTGTCATTCATTAACTGGGGGGCTACAGTTAAGTTTTTTTTTTTGGGTTAGGGTGACGTTTTTTAGGTCTTTGTTCTGTCTGATTTTGCCATTGGGGTGCCCCCTTCCCACTTCCTGCCCTATTGGGATGACAAGAAAGTCGTAGGGAAATTCTCACCTTTGGTAATGTCACTGGGAAAGGTGTCCCCATTAGAAGGTTACTGCTCACCTACTGCTGGCATTTGGCACAGGAAATGAGGGCAAATCTCTACAAGGGGACACAGACAGGGCTATATATCCAATAAGGGCTGCACCAACCCCCCACTTCCACATCCATAATTGGTTATTGATCATTGTGATATCAGTAATGATGACATCTCCATCCCATGAGCTGTACATCACAGTAAGTTTGGGTTCCTTTAGGCCTCACCATGACTTGCCAAGATCTCCTGCCTCCGACTCTCAGTCCATTCAATAAATGCTCTGGGATGGATTTCTAGAGCACGGCATCCCTCTGGGAGTAAAACTCAGTAATTAAGCAGCAAAATGTTTCTGGGAATTAAAAAAAAAAAATTTTGGCACTTGGCAATTATAAATTACTTCTATTAAATTGTCCTCAGAAGAGGGAATTTCCTTGTAGATTTCTAACATATATACGAGTCCTGGCACTGGCTGTGATGATTGGCTGAGCTTTCCATATATAGAAGTGCTGTATACATCTCCCAACAATGGGTTCCTCATCCAGTCCCATTAATGCTTCGTCAGTCTTTAACTTATCAGGGTTCAAGCAGATCACCACCAGTGGTGACTTGTCACTTCCTCCGCAAACTGGAGCAAAGTTCTTCCCACTTTCAGTATCTGTTCCTCTGTCCTCTGATATCTGTCAGTTAGTAGAAATGCTAGAGAAGGAAATTCCACTCCTCTATTACATGAGAGGTCAGCAGGTTGTCCTGGTCTGGTGTAATCCCCATGTGGATTTGTGGTGTTTTCTTACATATTTTATAGGATTGATCCTAATCCTGTCACTTTCCTCCTTTTATTTAGACTCTCCTTCCTCCTCCACCTATTCATTCCACCTTTTATTTTCCTCTCCTTCGTTTCCCTTACCTTCCCCTTCTTTTCTGTATTCCCTTCCCTTTCATCCCACTTTGCATGTCTCTTCAGCTCCCCCTCTTCCTCTCGTCTCTTCTTCTATTCACTTCTTTTCTTTCTCCTCTCTCTTCTTCTCTTCTATTATCTTCATCTCACCTTCCCTTCTTTCACCTCTCATGTATGCGTCTCTTTCCTTCGTTTCTCCCTTCTTTCTCCTAGTCTATTTCATTCCCTTCTTTTTCCCTACTTTTCCTCTCCTGTTCTCTCATCCTCTCATATGATATGAAGGGAGGATGAGAGAACAGGAGAGGAAAAGAAGGGAAAAAGAAGGGAATCATATCCACTTTCATTCTTTATGTTCTTCTCTTTTCTTCCCACCTCTCCTCTCATCTCTCAGTCTCCTCTTCCCTTCTCTTCTTTCTCCTCTCCTCTCCCTTTCCTCTCCTTTTCTTTATTCTCCTCTCCTTTTCCTTTTCTTTTTTCTCTTCTTCCACTCCTCTCCTCTTTTCTTCCTCTGCCTTTCTTCTTTTCTACTCTTCCTCCTTTTCATCTTCATCTTTCTTTCTGCTCCTCTTCCTTTCCTCTCTCCATTTCCTTTTATTTCCTTTCTTCTCCTCACCTCCTCTTCTCCTCTTCCTTGCCCTTATTCTCCTCTTTTCTTCCTTTTCTTTTCTTCTTCTCCTCCTGTTCATTTCTTTTCCTTTCTTCTTCTCTTTTTACACTTTCATTTCCTCTTCCTCTTCTCGTCTTCCTCTTCCTTTTTCTTTCTTCTCCTCTCCTCTTCCTTTCTTTTCTTCTCCTCTCCTCTCCTCTTCCTTTCTTTTTCTCTTCATTTCCTCCTACTTTCTTTTTCTCTTCCTTTCTTCTTCTCTTCCTTTTCTTTTATCCTAACCTTCCTCTTCCTTTCTTCTCCTCTTCCTCTTTTTGTTCCCTTCCTTACGTATCCTCTTCCTTCCCTTTCATCGCCTCTTCCTTTCGTCTTCTTTTCCTTTCTTTTTATCTCTTCTTGCTCTACATTTCCTTTCTTCTCCTCTTTGTTTCCTTTCTACTCGTCTTCTGCTTCCTTTCCCTTCTTCTCCTCTTGCTTTCCTTTCTGCTCCTCTTTCTTTCCCCTCCTCTCCTCTTCCTTTTATTTCATTTTTTCTCCTCTCCTCTTTCTTTCTTCTCCTCTCCTTCCTCTCTTCTTCCTTTCCTCCCCTTTCTTCTCCTCTTCCTCTTCCTTTCCTTTCTTCTTCTTTTCCTCATCCTTTCTCCTAACCTTCCTATTTCTTTCTTCTCCTCTTCCTCTTTGTTTCCTTTCTTCTCCTCTTCCTCTTTCTTTCTTCTCCTCTTTCCTCTTCCTTTCCTTTCATCTCCTCTTCCTTTCTTTTCATTTTGTCTTTCTCCTCCTTTCCTTTCTTCTCATCTTCCTCCTCCTTTCCTTTCTTCTCCTCTCCCCCCTCCTTTCCTTTCTTCTCCTCTTTCTCATCCTTTCCTTTCTTCTCCTCTTCCCCTCCTTTCCTTTCTTCTCCTCTTCCCCTCATTTCTTTTCTTCTCCTCTTCTCCTCCTTTCCTTTCTTCTCCTCTTCCCCCTCCTTTTCTTTCTTCTCCTCTTCCCCTTCCTTTCCTTTCTTTCCCTCTTCCTCTTCTCTTCTATCTACTATTTACTTCTCATTCAGTTTCACAAATATTCTGATCTTAATCCAGAATGACATTGGATCTGTGGTATGTGGCCCGTTTAGATGTGAGTAGAATTTCTCTGATGTTAAAACTTACTTCATTTGTCTACCCCCCACACTTTTGCATTTTTTGATTAGTATAATTTTTATATAAAAAGACCAATGAACCAAATAAAACAACACCAATTTGACCGTCAGATCAGGACTGGTGAACCTTCTAGGTGGGAGAAGGTTGGGTGGAAGGGAAATTGTAGATGGACACAAGGTGTGGATGAAGCCTATTCTCCAGTCTTTGGTGGACCTCGCCCAGAGGAACCCACAGAACACACACAGACGTTGTCTGTTGGTGATTTACAGGATCTATATTTGTCAGGAGTCTCAGTCGCAGTTAGTAGATCACACGCCACTTGTAGCGTGTCATTTCCAATGTACACTCCCACCACAACAAAGGCGGACAACCCGGGACAACGACTCCACCGACTCTACAAGCTGCTATTTGAGCCATTTGAAATCTTTTCTTATCCATCGGGCAGTTCAGACCTTTAATCGTCTGAAGCGGCGGAGTTGAGGTCACGAGACATTACAACCACACAAAACCAAATTAGAAAATGTGCCTTCGAGAAGAAGCCTCAATGACAGACGGGGTCTCTCCCTGCCACATGTTGTGGTCTCGGCAGTCATACATTAAAGCGGAATGCAGGCCCACAGTATTTATAGCTTGAAGAAATAAACCTTCGGTTTAGACTCGTAGTAAAGATTCTTTTGCTGGGGTGGTGTAATGTGAGGAGACCGGGAAAGTCCAGTTTGAAGGAGGCTCAGTAAACCCACAGCAAAATTCTGAAAAACCCAACCCCCGAAGGTAGCACCGAACCCTACTGAACCCCACTGTCTAAGTCTATGGGAGGCGTTCCTTGACGTTTTTCGCTGGACTTAAGGCTTTTTTTTAAAGCTAATATTTAAAAAAGGCCATAACTAGCTTGGTACCGCCATGGGGAACATGTACCAATGTAAATTAAAAAAAAAAATATATCATTCAGCAGGGTGAAGTTCTTTATATATATATATATATATATATATATATATATATATATATATATATATATATATATATATATATATATATATATATATATATATATATATATATATATATATATAAATACATTTTATATATATATATATATATATATATATATATATATATATATATATATATATATATATATATAAATTTAACAATACCATTTAGCAGGGTGAAGTTCTTTTCATGTGACTTATCAATTCTGAAACTTCTCCCTACATTTTTTGGCTACAAAATTACTTAGAATCCCCAAACATTATATATATTTATATATATATAATATATATATATATATATAAAAAATATATAAATATATATATATATATATATATATTATATATATATATATATATATATATATATATGTATTTTTATTTATATATAAATTTATATATATATTAAAAAATGTATTTTTATTTATATATTTATATATATATATATATATATATATAAATAAAAATACATATATATATATATATATATATATATATATATATATATATATATATATATATAAAAATTTATTTATATATATATATATATATAAAAAGAACTTCACCCTGCTGAATGATATATTTTTTTTTTAATTTGCATTGGTACATGTTCCCCATGGCGGTACCAAGCTAGTTATGGCCTTTTTTTAATATTAGCTTTAAAAAAAGCCTTAAGTCCAGCGAAAAACGACAAGGAACGCCTCCCATAGACTTAGACAGTGGGGTTCAGTAGGGTTCGGTGCTACCTTCGGGGGTTGTTTTTTTTTTTATATATATATATATACACATATACACAAAATTACTTAAAATCCCCAAACATTATATATCCAAAGGAAGCTATGGGGGGGGGGGGGGGGGGGGTTGGGGCGTAGTTTGGGTTTGGGTGTTATGGAACAGGACAATGTAATGACAGTAAAATGTAATTTTCTGTAAAATTCAATATGGAGGTTGGTTGGTGTACAGAACGCCCCCAACCCCCCCCCCCCCCCCCAAGAAATGTAATTTCCTGCTTGTGTGATTGGCTCACTGATTTTCCCAGAAGTCTGTGAGTCCGATTTTGGGCATCCCCTGCAACAAAAATTTCATTTTTTGGTGAGACACTCCCAAAGGGAAATTAAATCTAAAGGGATGCAGACCCTGCCACTTTCCTCATTAGGTGCAGCAGCTGATTGATAATTATAAAATCACTCCCATTTACATTCACTTTGCAACATGGAGACAGACAACACACACAGGGACTTCTTCAGAATAACAAAAGGTCGGAATCTGCAACAAAGTTTGTTAAAATCCCTGCAATGTACATAGATCACCCGGAGGGGGGGAGGGGGGGGGGGGGGGGGGTTATTTTTTCAACAAAAGTGGAGTTACTTTTTAAAGTGCGTCGGTGTTCTCGGGTCCAGGTAAAGGCAGGTCATCACAGGTGCAGGGCAGAGAGGATCCAGTACAACTATCACGTACCGGGTGCTGGAGGCCAATGGAGAGAGGGCTTCCCTTTGCGGCTAAGTTCCAGACCCCCCCCCCCCCCCCGAGGGTGAAACAGGAAGGGTCAGGCCCAAAGTAGCACGGGTCGCCTGCTGGACTATGTGCAGGAAGTTTCAGAGTACCTCTAGTGTGCTGGAGTGGCGTCAGCAGACAGGTGGCGCCCATGAGCGTGGTTGGAGGAAGCCGAGGTCAGCAGCCGGGTGGGTATCAGAGCAGACGAGGTCAGGTGGATAGGTGAGGTCAAACACAGGAAGCAGGGAGAGGAACAGGTCAAGGAAAAGCCTGGGTTGGTAACACGAGATGCAGGAACAGGATTATCAAGGAGATAACACACTGGAGGAGTCGAATATCAACCAGCAACTGTAATCACTGACGGGCTTCCTTATAAAGGCCTATTGGCGCCAAAACTAGGCTGGAGGCGTGCATGTCTGAGCGTCAGCACGGTCCAGCGCGCACCCATGTGTGCCCCTGTTCGCCGGTGCGCATGCGCGCGCACATTATTTATGCACCGATGAGAATTCCTGCGACCGTGTGAAGTACTGGCAGAGCTGCCAGGTCCTCAAGCACTTCTACAGCTGTTAATGCCCTGACAGTAGGGTTCCACTTTTTCTTCAAGCCAAACCCAAACACTTAGTTAATTTATTTCGCTTTAGTATACACTGTAGGATTGTAACAGACCCGGGACATCCTTGGACACTCCAAAGAGAATAGTAATGTGATGTACACAGTGCCCCCTCAGCCTCCTGTCAGCCTGGGTTCACACTATTGCGAATTCGCAGCAGTGGAAAACACTGCGAATTCGCAGGACATTTCAAAACCCATTGTTTTCAATGAGGCATGTTCACATATGTCCGGTGCATGCGCACTGCGCATTGCAGAAAAACGGCCACCGACTTGCGGTGCGGGGCGGGGCGGATCAGGTGCAAATTCAGGCCCATTATCTTCTATGGGCGAGCATCTGATTCGCACCTGGCTTGAGTCGTGAACAAAAATTCGCAGCTCATTGTACTACTGAGGAGGAACTCCATGCCAAATTTAAAAAAAAAAAAACGGCATGGATTCCCCTCCAGGAGCATACCAGGCCCTTAGGTCTGGTATGGATTTTAAGGGTAACCCCCTACGCCAAAAAAACGGCGTGGGAGTCCCCCCAAAATCCATACCAGACCCTTATCCGAGCATGCAGCCTGGCAGGTCAGGAAAGGGGGTGGGGACGAGCGAGCGCCCCCCCCTCCTGAACCGTACCAGGCCGCATGCCCTCAACATGGGGGGGTGGGTGTTTTGGGGAAGGGGGGCGCCCTGCGGCCCCTCACCCCAAAGCACCTTGTCCCCATGTTGATGAGGACAAGGGCCTCCTACCGACAACCCTGGCCGTTGGTTGTCGGGGTCTGCGGGCGGGGGGCTTATCGGAATCAGGGAGCCCCCTATAATGTCCATACCAGACCTAAGGGCCTGGTATGGTCCTGGAGGGGGAACCCATGCCGTTTTTTTATAAAAATTTGGCGTGGAGTTCCTCCTCAGAAGTAGTACAATGAGTTGCGAATTTATGTTAGCAGCTGATTCGCACCTAAAACGCGGACACACCGCAGAATAGCCGACGTTTCACTGTGCAGTCACGCAGGGCCTTCAATTCGCACCAAACTAGTCTGAACCCAGGCTCAGGCCCTGTTCCGAGCCACATTCCTGTCTGAATAATGTGTCCGGGTTTCAGGTGGACTGAAACCCGGACACATGATTCAAAAACCCGGACGGTCCGGGTGAATCCCAGACAGGTGGCAACCCTACCTGATAGCGACACAGCGGCTCCTTCAAGCAGGAATGGGCACATTTGTTTTTTTTTTGCAATTAAAATTTTCAGTCTGGAATTTTGCTAAGAAACGTGGGGGCTCCAGGCCTGAATTGGCTCTACTATACATGTGCAGACAAAGTAGTAGTAACAATTGTATTTCATTTGACCTTTCCATCAAGGTCAGTCTTATGCCCTGTACACACGGTCAGATTTTCCGACGGAAAATGTTGGGATGGGAGCTTGTTGTGGGAAATTCCGACCATGTGTAGGCTCCATCGGACATTTTCCATCAGAATTTCCGACACACAAAATTTGAGATCTGGATCTCAAATTTTCCGTCAACAAAATCTGTTCTCGTACATTCCGATCGTGTGTAGACAATTCCGACGCACAAAGTTCCACGCATGCTCGGAAACAAGCAGAAGAGTAGCACTGGCTATTGAACTTCATTTTTCTCGGCTCGTTATACGTGTTGTACGTCACCGCGTTCTTGGCGTTCGGAATTTCCGACCAACTTTGTGTGACCGTGTGTATGCAAGACAAGTTTGAGCTAACATCCGTCGGAAAAAAAACATGGATTTTGTTGTTGGAAAATCCTATCGCGTGTACGCGGCATAACTGTATCAAAGAATTTCCGAGAGTTGGTGGGGAGTAAATGTACAATGGCCTGTGACTCAATATACAGTACACACTTCTATGGGTTGGCTCTGGTGGTTCATCGCCATCTAGTGGACAAAAGATAATTGACATCCATTGCAGAACAGCTGCATCAGAGTCTTGCAGATATTAGGAATCTGATCTTCTTACTGTATGTATTAATACATGTGATGCCTGTACATCTATGCATTCAGCAGCTTGCAGAATTAGTCTTGTCGCTTCCTTTTGATTCGGGTATTATTATGTTACAGCTTACATTACACATCAGAGGAAGCAACTTCAGTCCAGGAGAGTGCCCTGAACAACTGTACAAGACTAAGGCCCCTTTCACACTTGTGCGTCTTCAAAGTCGCGCAATTTTACCACGATTTTTGCCACAAACTTGCCGCGATTTCATTGTAATTGTAAACATCCCTTGTGACAGTAATAGGTGGTGACAGGTACTCTTTATGGAGGGATCGGGGGTCTAAAAGACCCCAAATCCCTCCTTTGCACTTCAAAGTATTCAGATCATCGCAAACGATGTATTTGAATACTGTATTGGCAGCCGAGTAAACAGGAAGTGACGTCATGACGTTACTTCCGTGTTTACATCCAGGAGACTGGAACCAAGCCGTTTCCGGCTTCATTCCAGTCTGTCACTAGCCGCCGGAAGCAGCGGATGTTCGATCGGGCCTTCCGATGGAACGGGAGGCCCGGTAAGAGCGGCGTGAGGCGGCGGGGACGTCCCCTCCCGCTCCTCCGGTATAACAGCCGAGTGTCTTTTAGCCGCATCGGTTGTTATACCCGGATAGCCAATCGCCCGCTCTAAACAACGGTACCTGCAGCTGCGGGCATCATCCCGGTATAACCCCCGAAAGCCGAGTACGCATATCTGCGTACGCTCGGCGGGAAGGGGATAAAGGTGGGTCAGTTGGAATTCTCTCTCACACGATCACAAGGTTAACTCTTCAGACAAAAATACAAAACAAACAAGCCAAACCGATGAAAGATATATAAATGAAGACCAAAAATGTTAATGGTGATGCGTGCTTAACGTAATTAAACCACCTTAAGCACTTGCCTACCGGGCACGAACACCTCCTTCCTGACCAGGCCATTTTTCAGCTTTCAGCGCTGTTGCATTTTGAAAGACAATTGCGCGGTCATGCAACGCTGTACCCAAATAAAATTTTTCTTATTTTTTCCCCACAAATAGAGCTTTATTTTGGTGGTATTTGATCACCTCTGCGGTTTTTATTTCTTGCGCTATAAACAAAAGAAGAGGGACAAGTTTGAAAAAACATAATATTTTTTTACTTTTTATTATAATAAATATCTAATTTTTTATTTTTTTTAAACACATTTTTTCCTCAGTTTAGACCGATACGTATTCTTCTACATATTTTTGGTAAAAAAAAATCACAATAAGCGTCTATTGATTGGTTTGCGCAAAAGTTATAGCGTCTACAAAATAGGGGATAGATTTATAGCATTTTTATTATTTTTTTTTTACTAGTAATGGCGGCGATCTGCGATTTTTATCATGACTGCGACATTGCGGCGGACATATCGGACACTTTTGACACATTTTTGGGACCATTCACATTTATACAGCGATCCGTGCTATAAAAATGCATTGATTACTGTATAAATGTGACTGGCAGGGAAGGGGTTAACACTAGGGGGCGCTGAAGGGGTTAATATGTTCCCTATATTAGTGATTCTAACTGTGGGGGGAGGGGACTGACTGGGGGAGGGGACCGATCGGTGTCCCTATGTACAAGGGACACACCATCGGTCTCCTCTCCTCTGACAGGACGTGGATCTGTGTGTTTACATACACAGATCCACGTCCTGCTCAGTTACTGGGCAATCGCGGGTGCCCGGCGGACATTGCGACCGCCGGGCACGCGCATCGGGTCCCCAGCGACGCGGCGGGCATGCGCCCCCTAGTGGCCAAATTGTAGACGACGTCATATGACGGCGTCCCGCCACAAGAGCCGCACCGCTCCGCTGTCAATTGACAGTGGGCGGTCGGCTACAGGTGGGAAATATCCCACTCAAGAAAGTCTTCTAATGCCGCGTACACATGATCAGAATTTCCGTCAGAAAAAATCTTGGATGTTTTTTCCGACGGAATTCCGCTCAAGCTTGGCTTGCATACACACGGTCACACAAAAGTTCTCTGAACTTTGGTCTTTCAAGAACGCGGTGACGTACAACACTACGACGTGCCGAGAAAATGAAGTACAATGCTTCCGAGCATGCGTCAAATTGTTTCCGAGCATGCGTAGGAATTTTGCGCGGCGGAATTGCTACACACGATCAGAATTTCCGATCGGAACTTTTTCCGACGGAAAAATAGAGAACATGCTCTCAACCTTTTGCTGGCGGAAATTCCGCCAGCAAAAGTCCGATGGAGCCTACACACGGTCGGAATTTCTGACCAAAAGCTCACATCGGTCTTTTGCTGGCGGAATTTCCGATCGTGTGTACGGGGCAAAAGAACAAAAACATTTTGTTTAACTGCTTCAGCCCCAGAAGGATTTGGCTGCTCAATGACCGGGCCATTTTTTTTTGCGATTCGGCACTGCGTCGCTTGAATTGACACTTGCGCGGTCGTGCGACGTTGTACACAAACAAAATAAATTTTTTCCCCACAAATAGAACTTTCTTTTGGTGGTATTTGATCGCCTTTGCGTTTTTTATTTTTTGCGCTATAAACAAAAGAAGAGCGACAATTTTGAAAAAAAAAACACAATATTTTGTACTTTTTGCTATATTAAATAATATTTTTTTTTTTTAAAAAAAGCTAATTTTTTCTCAGTTTAGGCCGATACGTATAAAAATCGAAATAAGCGTACATTGATTGGTTTGACCAAAAGTTATAGAGTCTACAAAATAAGGGACAGATTTATGGCATTTTTATAATTTTTTTTTCTTTTACTAGTAATGGCGTGATCTGCGATTTTTATCATGACGGCGACATTTTGGCGGACACTTCGGACACTTTTGACACATTTTTGGGACCATTCACATTTATACAGTGATCCGTGCTATAAAAATGCATTGATTACTGTATAAATGTGACTGGCAGGGAAGGGGTTAACACTAGGGGGCGCTAAAGGGGTTAATATGTTCCCTATGTTAGTGATTCTAACTGTGGGGGAGGGGACTGACTGGGGGAGGGGACCGATCAGTGTCCCTATGTACAAGGGACACACCATCGGTCTCCTCTCCAGTGACAGGACGTGGATCTGTGTGTTTACATACACAGATCCACGTCCTGCTCAGTTACTGGGCAATCGCGGGTGCCCGGCGGACATCGCGACCGCCGGGGACGCGCATCGGGTCCCCAGCGACGTGGCGGGCACGCGCCCCCTAGTGGCCAAAATGTAGACGACGTCATATGACGGCGTCCCGCCACAAGAGCCGCACCGCTCCGCTGTCAATTGACAGTGGGCGGTCAGCTACAGGTTAAACAGGCGGGAAATATCCCACTCAAGAAAGTCTTCTAATGCCGCGTACACACGATCTGTATTTCCGTCAGAAAAAATCTTGGATGTTTTTTCCGACGGAATTCCGCTCAAGCTTGGCTTGCATACACGCGGTCACACAAAAGTTCTCTGAACTTTGGTCCGTCAAGAACGCTGTGATGTACAACACTACGATGAGCCGAGAAAATGAAGTACAATGCTTCCGAGCATGCGTCAAATTGTTTCCGAGCATGCGTAGGAATTTTGCGCGGCGGAATTGCATACACACGATCAGAATTTCCGATCGGAACTTTTTCCGACGGAAAAATAGAGAGCCTGCTCTCAACCTTTTGCTGGCGGAAATTCCGCTAGCAAAAGTCCGATGGAGCCTACACACGGTCGGAATTTCTGACCAAAAGCTCACATCGGTCTTTTGCTGGCGGAATTTCCGCCAGCAAAAGGTTGAGAGCAGGCTCTCTATTTGTATGTGTGTACGGGGCAAAAGAACAAAAACATTTTGTTTAACCGCTTCAGCCCCAGAAGGATTTGGCTGCTCAATGACCGGGCCATTTTTTTTGCGATTCGGCACTGCGTCGCTTGAATTGACAATTGCGCGGTCGTGCGACGTTGTACACAAACAAAATAATTTTTTTTCCCACAAATAGAACTTTCTTTTGGTGGTATTTGATCGCCTCTGCGGTTTTTATTTTTTGCGCCATAAACAAAAGAAGAGCGAAACTTTTGAAAAAAAAACCACAATATTTTGTACTTTTTGCTATACTAAATATATTTTTTTAAAAAAGCTAATTTTTTTTCAGTTTAGGCCGATACGTATAAAAATCGAAATAAGCGTACATTGATTGGTTTGCGCAAAAGTTATAGAGTCTACAAAATAAGGGACAGATTTATGGCATTTTTATTATTTTTTTCTTTTACTAGTAATGGCGGCGATTTGCGATTTTTATCATGACGGCGACATTTTGGCGGAAGCATCGGACAGTTATGACACATTTTTGGGACCATTGACAATTATACAGCGATCAGTGCTATAAAAATGCATTGATTACTGTATAAATGTCACTGGCAGTGAAGGGGTTAATACTAGAGGGCGATCAAGGGGTTAATTGTGTTCCCTAGTGTGTGTTCTAACTGAAGGGAGGAGGGGACTGACTACAGGAGATGACAGATCAGTGTTTATACTCTGTATGAACAGACGATCGGTCACTTCTCCCCTCAGAGAACCGGGAGCTCTGTGTTTACACACAGATCCCAGGTTCTCGCCATGTCACGAGCGATCGCGGTAGGCCGGCATTCATCGAGACCGCCAGGCACTCGCATCGGCTCCGGGGGGCGAGCAGTGGGCGCACGCGCCCCTAGTGGCCGCATAAAGGAGCGACATACCATAAGCTCGATTCGCCTGCCCGTGCCTTTCTGCCGCAGTAAAACTGTGGTGGCTGGTTGGCAAGCGGTTAAAAAAATTTCCATAAACATTTGTGTGCATATATGTATATGTACTTTGATAAAAATGCCTGCAGAGTTTCCCGGCAGAAGCATGTGTGCATGCCTTGCATTAGAATTCTTATGTAAACTTATAAATATACAATGGAACCTCGGACTATGAGCATTATCCGTTCTAGGAGAATGCTCGTAATCCAAAGTACTCGCATATCAAAGCGAGTTTCCCCATTGAAGTCAATGGAAACAAAAATAATTTGTTCCGCATTGACTTCAATGGCATGCAATACCGCATGCGGCCAGAGCCGGGGGGGGGGGGGGCGCCGGAGAACCTCGGTTGACCTCAGCAAGCCTTTGTTCCCGAGATTTGCCGAGGTCAGCACAGCTGTCCTCGTGCCTTTCCGTGCATTTCCGAACGGCGCTGATCGATGATGTTAGGCTCGGCTCCGGCGCCCCCCCCACCACCTCAGGCCAAATGCGGTACTGCACACCGCTTTGCTCTGAATCGTGCTCGTTTTTTAAAAATACAGTGCTCATATTGTGAAAACGCTCGTTAACCGAGGTTCCACTGTATTGGAAGAAAAATATATAAATAAATATTGCTCTTGCGCATGCACAGGTAGGTAAACCCAAATTCTGTCAAAGAAATGCCCCCCCCCCCCCCTGCAGGCAATCAGGATTCCCATCACACAGCACAGCATGAAAACACTGCTATCAACCCCATGACAAAAAAGACCAGATAGTTGCCTGCAGACCAAACTTTCAGCCGCAAACAACATGTTGATGGCTATGATTCAATCAATTAGGTACATATATATATGGAATATACCCCCTGCAGACATCAAGATCACCTATCAGACACACATATTCCAACATAAACTCTAGAAAGAATGAATACATGTAAGGAGGCGGATAGACGTGATCAATCATGTCAGGAGGAAACTGCCAAAGACATATCTATAGAAACATTTACCCCCCTTCCTGACCAGAGCACTATTTGCGATTCGGCACTGCGTCGCTTTAACTGACAACTGCGCGGTCGTGCGACGTGGCTCCCAAACAAAATTGACGTCCTTTTTCCCCACAAATAGAGCTTTCTTTTGGTGGTATTTGATCACGGATTTTATTTTTTGCGCTATAAACAAAAAAATAGCGAAAATTTGGAAAAAAAAAAAACGCATTATTTTTTACTTTTTGCTATAATAAATATCCCCCAAAAATATATAAAAAAGCATTTTTGTCCTCAGTTTAGGCCGATACGTATTCTTCTACATATTTTTGGTAAAAAAAATCGCAGTAAGCGTTTATTGATTGGTTTGCGCAAAAAAGTTATAGCGTCTACAAAATAGGGGATAGTTTTATGGCATTTTTATTAATAATTTTTTTTTTACTAGTAATGGCGGCGATCAGCGATTTTTATCGTGACTGCGACATTAAGGCGGACACATCGGAAAATTTTGACACATTTTTGGGACCATTGTCATTAATACAGCGATCGATGCTATAAAATTGCATTGATTACTGTAAAAATTTCACTGGCAGTGAAGGGTTAACCACTAGGGGTGGGGAGGGGTTAAGTGTGTCCTAGTGGAGTGTTTCTAACTGTCTGGGGGATGGGCTTGTGTGACGTGGACACTGATCACTGCTTCCGATGACAGGGAGCGGACGATCAGTGTCTTGTCATTAGGCAGAAAGGGGAGATGCTGTTTACATCGGCATCTCCCTGTTCTTCAGCTCCGTGACACGATCGTGGGTATCCCCAAGCCAATCGAGTCCGCGGGTCCCGTGGGCATGGTCACGGAGCTTGTGGCAGGTGCACGCATGCGCGCATGACGGGGATTTCAAAGTAACAAGGACTCTGGAACACACATCAAGCTGAAAGTGGGCTCTGGACAGATGGTGGTTGGTAGCCGAGTCAGACAACAGCCAGGATAGTAGATAGTGTCGAGATCAAAAGAAAAAGTCGAAGACACACCAGAAAGTCAGCAGAGATAAGCCATAGTAATGGTTTAGCCGAGATCAAACCAGGAATGAGCAGAGAAGAGCTGTGGTCAGGAACTAGCCAATGCCAAACCAAGAATCAGAAGAGATAAGCCATGGTCAGGAATTAGCCAAGCTCAAAAAGGAATCAGCAGAGACAAGCAATGGTCAGGAACCAGCCGAGGCCAAACTGGGAATTAACAGAGACAAGCTGTGGTCAGGAACTACCCAAGGTCAAACTAGGACTCAGCAGAGACAAGCCATGGTCAGGAACTAGCCAAGGCCAAAGCAGGAACCAGCAGAGACAACCTGGGGTCGGGAACTAGCCAAAGCCAAACTGGGAATTAGCAGAGACAAGCCGGGGTCAGGGACTAGCCGAAGTCAAGTAAAGGCATCAGTAAAGAAAAGCTGTGATCAGAAACTTGCCAAGGTTAAGCCAGTAATCAGCTGAAACAAGCCGTGGTTACAAACTAACTAAGGTCAAACTAGGAATCAGCAGAGGAAAGCTGTGGTGTAAGGGATACCAAATGCAGGTATCCAGTAAGGATGACCAGATCAGAACAAATTAGGAAGCAGGCTGAATGAGGTTAAATTAATTTTATTTAAACAAATAATACGCTTCCAACACCAGCAAACCATAAACAATGTAAAAATAAAAAGTAATTATAACAGTACAGAAACATAAACGATAACCTAACTATGTACAAGTTGAGGGAGCACACATAAGCAGGGCAAAGTCAGGACTGGGTCAGGAAACAAGGGGAGCAGGGAGCAAGGTACTGGAACATTTGCACCCCATGGCACCGCTGAGCCGTACCCCTGAAATCTGGTGAAGCCAGCCACCACAGATGGAAAAGGAATAAGGAATACCTGAGCCTGCGGAAGCTAGCGCGAGGCCAGCCGCCATAGCATTACGTAGACGATTACCGTTTACAACTTAAACAAGCACAAGTAACTTTTTCTTTGTAATTTTTCAGTTTTCAAACTTAATTAAAAAAACGTAGAAACATTTTGTTATGGTAGACTTTTTTCATTGTAAAAATGATGAAAAGTGTCTTTGTGGTTTCCTGGCGGAGTGGCACATCGGAATGCCGTGTGATGTCTCAAAAATTGGGGTCACAAATACCATTCAAACTTTCTTCATGCTTTTCAAAATGCCTCTGAGACTCCCCAGTCTGGTTATGACTATTGGATTGAGAGAGTAATCAGCTCGGTATTTTAATTAGGAGAATATTTTTCCTGGAGGAGCCCTCAGATAAGGAATCGTTCTCCACTTTTATCTCTATTTCTTATGAACTCAACGCTCTCTTGTTGATGCTTCGTTCCCCCATGTTAGTGAACTGGTCTTTGCACGTGTTAAAAAACACAGAGTTTTCACCTTCTGGTACAAACCAAACCGGGAGGAGAAGGTTTTGGGGTGATTTTAGGACACTGCTGTAAAAAATAGACATGACTTATCTAAATGAGTATTGTCCAGTTTGGTTTGGTCATTTTGGGTACATTCCCACGACCGTAAAAATTCAAAAAGTAGTCAGAGGTCGGCCGTAAAATTCTGTTGTGTACGCTCTACCCACATAATGTTTAAGTGAAGTTTACATGCATACAGCATTAATGGGCCTACTGCTAAGACGTAGATGACTTCTCAAGGAAGTCACCTAGTGTCCTCCATTGCTAGGACGCAGGCAGCTCCTCAAGGAAGATGGTTAGAGTCCTCCATTGCTAGGATGTAGGAGGCTATTGCCACCATTGCTCCATTGCTAGGATGTAGGAGGCTATTGCTACCAAGCATTGGCTGTTAATAGGATGCAGGCAGCCTCTCAACGAAGTCAACTAGCATCCTCCATTGTTTAGACACACAGGTGGCTTTTCAAATAAGCTGCCTAGCGTCCTCCATTGCTAGGATGCAGGCAGTTTCTCAAGGAAGTCAACTAGCATCCACCAATGTTAGGACACAGGTGGCTGCTCAAGGAAGCCATCTAGCATCATCCATTGCTAGGATGTAGGCAACCTCTCAAGGAAGTCAACTAGCATCCACCATTGTTAGGACACAGGTGGCTGCTCAAGGAAGCCACCTAGCATTATCCATTGCTTGGATGCAGGCAGTCTCCCAAAGAAGTCGACTAGCATTCTCTATTGTTAGGATTCAGGCAGCCTCTCAAGGAAGTCAACTAGCTTCCACCATTGTTAGGACACAGGTGACTGCTCAAGGAAGCCACCTAGCATTATCCATTGCTAGGATACCGATAGCCTCTACAAAATAGGGGATAGTTTTACGGCATTTTTATTAAATTTTTTTTTTTACGAGTAATGGCGGCGATCAGCATATTTTATCATGACTGCGACATTATGGCGGACACATCGGACAATTTTGACACATTTTTGGGACCATTGGCATTAATACAGCAATCAATGCTATAAAATTGCATTGATTACTGTA
The DNA here is from genome assembly GCA_028564925.1 of Lithobates sylvaticus. NCBI lineage: Eukaryota > Metazoa > Chordata > Amphibia > Anura > Ranidae > Lithobates > Lithobates sylvaticus. The sequence goes on from CM053034.1 coordinate 196,915,982, forward strand.
AAAATGTCACTGGCAGTGAAGGCGGTTAACCACTAGGGGGTGGCGAGGGGTTAAGTGTGTCCTAGTGGAGTGTTTCTAATTGTCTGGGGGATGGGCTTGTGTGACGTGGACACTGATCGCTGCTCACGATGACAGGGAGCGGACGATCAGTGTCCTGTCATTAGGCAGAAAGGGGAGATGCTGTTTACATCGGCATCTCCCGTTCTTCAGCTCCGTGACACGATCGTGGGTATCCCCAAGCCAATCGAGTCCGCGGGTCCCACGGGCACGGTCACAGAGCTTGTGGCAGATGCGCGCACGCACGACGGGGATTTCAAAGTAACATACGGGTACGTTACTTTGCCCAGCCGTGCCATTCTGCAGACGTATATGTGCTGACAGCGGTCGGCAAGTGGTTAAAAAAGAAGATCCAGTATATCTCTCTTTTACATAATATTCTGGATTTGTCTCCTCCTCTGACTGGCAAAGATATCTTCTCAACAACCTGAATCACTAAACTCGAAGTGTTTTTCTGGTGTACCAAATTCCAGTGATTGGCTACATTGGTATTGTGGCCTTTCTGAATGTCATACAAATGATCGTACAAGCGATCGCGCAATCGGCGTGTAGTACGCCCAACGTATTGTATATGACATGGTTGGCATGTTACAATGTAGACCAGATACCTCGTGTTACAATTAACAAATGTGGTGATGTTAGACTGTTAATAGCGCTCGCTTGAACCGTGTCCCCTCTGAGAATGTGGGGGCAACAAGTTAATAAGGAATGATTCTCCACTTTTATCTCTATTTCTTATGAACTCAACGCTCTCTTGTTGATGCTTTGTTCCCCCATGTTAGTGAGCCGGTCTTTGCACGTGTTAAAAAACACAGAGTTTGCACCTTCTGGTACAACCCAAACCGGGAGGAGAAGGTTTTGGGGTGATTTTAGGACACTGCTGTAAAAAATAGACATGACTTATCTAAATGAGTATTGTCCAGTTTGGTTTGGTCATTTTGGGTACATTCACAGGATGTAGTAGGCTATTGCCACCATGGCTCCATTGCTATGATGTAGGAGGCTATTGCTACAAAGCATTTGCTGTTAATAGGATGCAGGCAGCCTCTCAACGAAGTCAACTAGCATCCTCCATTGTTTAGACACACAGGTGGCTTTTCAAATAAGCTGCTTAGCGTCCTCCATTTTTAGGATGCAGGCAGCCTCTCAAGAAAGTCAACTAGCATCCACCATTGTTAGGACACAGGTGACTGCTCAAGGAAGCCACCTAGCATCATCCATTGCTAGGATACCGATAGCCTCTCGAAGAAGTTCCTAGTGTCCTTCATTGCTAGGAACTAGGTGTTTTCTCAAGAAAGTCACCTTGCGTCCTCTGTTGCTAGGATGCAGGAGGCTTCTAAAGGAAGACTCCTAGCATCGTTCTGTATCTAGAACATATGTGGCCTCTAAAGGAAGTCGCCTAGCATCTTCCATTGCTAAGATGTAGGTAACCCTATAAATGAAGTTGCTTAGCATGACATAGGTGGCCTTTAAAGAAAGCTGCCTAGCAGAATTTTGTTATGATGTTGGCAGTTCTTCTACTCCAATATAGCACATTTGTGCTGTAGGCATGAAAACATTAGCACAAACGTTTACAGGCATAAAGTTTAAAATATGATCCATACATTTAATTAGAGCAGATTTTATTTAATGGATCTGAATGAAGGTTAAAGGACTTCTGGTTTGCTCAAAAGTTCTAAATAAAATACATTGAAATATTACTGTAGACATGCATTTATGAATAAAGCATGCAAATAGTGACTGGCTTCATTCACACCAGATCTGCCATCAGCTGAAACAGACGTTCTTCAGAATTATTACAAGACTGGACAGCAGCTGTCAAAAAAAGGACTGTCCGGTTCAAAACTGAACAGATGACAACCTTAGTCAAAGCTCAACGCCAGCCAAAACGGGGGTTTGGGTTTGTGAGTGAAGACCTAACCTCTTCAGGGTTTTGATTGCCACCTGTGTCTCTGTTGGTGAGATGTCACCTCACTTCCTGTTCTTGTGACCACACAGGAAGTGAGGATATCTCCCCAGTAAGGACATAGACAGCAGTAAAATCCCAGGATCCCTCTCCACTCTTTAATAAGGGTGGTTGGGCTTTGAATGCCAATACCACTCAAAAATCATATTACATTTGGTGGGCATGCCCCCCATCAGAAAATTCTGAGAGACGGTCCTGGAACTCTATACCAAAACTATGAGTTCCACTGTCCCCAACCTCCCTCACCCGACCTTTTACTTTCCATATTACCAGGTTCCATTAAATGTGCCAGACCAGACAGCCCACGACATTTCCTAACTGCTGCCTGTACTGTGATTCTCCACCACTGGCACTCCTCAGAACCACCTACACTACTAGAGTGGGTAACGGATTTAGACATCATCTCCAGTATGGAACTACGCCAAGCTCAGGAACAGAAGACACAGAGCTTTTCCACTGGGATTTGGGCCACTTGGACTAATATATGGAATTCTCAGGAATTCCATGACATATTATCATATGCCTAACCCTACACTCCCCTAGGGTGGTCGTAGGTTTCCATGAACCCCCCCCAACATCTTACCCCTTATTTCATTCTTTTCCTATGGAACTGACTACTGCTTACTCTAACTTTATCCACACAAGACCACCTTACTTGACTCTTCACCTAATACACTAACTTCTTCAGTATTATTTACTTTCACAAGCTCTCTTGCTATAGCTTGTTACAACTAACACTTTTCTTTATCTTATTACTTATACACTTCACTATACTACTCTCACCTCTCCTACTTCTAACTTCACATCTTTTTCTTTTTTACTATCACACATACACTTAACTTTCTCTATATCTAACTTCGTATTTACTTGTTGACTCCTCCCCTCCCTCTCCACTAGCACTATTAACTATCATCTAAACTTTACTTTCCTTCACTACACCCTTCTTACTGCTACACCGCCCCCTGCTCCCCCCCAGTTCATGGAACTATAGCCTAATATTCGTTTTTCTGTAAACTTACACTAGTCTCACTTTTCTAATCCCCACTTTACTTATTATCTTATGCCTAACCCTTACACTCCCACTAGGATGAACAGAAGACACAGAGCTTTTCCACTGGGATTTGGGCCACTTGGACTAATTGGTGGATGACATATTATCATATGCCTAACCCTACACTCCCTCTACCCCCCCCCCCCTCCATTTATTTATTCCTCTTTCCCCCACCCTATATCACACTCTCCCTACTGAGGCCAACTTCCCCCCCACCTTTTCACATCTTCTTTCCCCCATGAACCCAACCTTACCCAGGAACTGCACACAAGACCATTACAAGAACATGGACACTAAAACCCCCCAAATAATTGTCACTATATGTAAATTTTATTACCCTCCCAGTCAATTTTGGAGTATAGGTTCCTTCCCACCTTATGATGCACCTATTGAGATACAAGCATTTAGACACTATGACATGTCTGTACAGGTCTTATTGGGACCCAATAACTCATTCTAGATGTTCTAGGCTGCAACACGTGTAAGGAAGATTAATATCGCCTTCTTTCTGCTTCTATCTGGTAAGCAGATTACTATCACCTTAAGCGGGATTTTTGCACTATTTGTTCATTTCAAGAGGGATATATATATATATATGCACCATTGTTTTGGTAGAAGATTACTTTCTTCACACAGCACCATTTATGTCTGATTGATGGACTGTCACCATTACTTCTGGATCATTGCCTTCACACTTATAGACTTTTTGTATTAAGTTTCACTATCACAGCGCCACATTTTGGTTTTTTATATTATTTTTGTTTGCTGATCACAAACTGTGTTGGCTGCTTATTGTTTGTTGTTTTTTATTAGCGCAGTTATTGTTCACCCTGGTTTTTCATTTCTATTTTGATTTTTAGTAACTGCTGCTTCTTATTTGTTAATTTTTTTTTGGTTTCATGAATATGGATGTTTTTGATTTTCGCAATTCACGGTCTGTGAATCTCAAGGATGTGTTTAATAATGTAGAGGTTCAACAAAACCTAGACATAGGAGGTCTTTTTGTTCGGTTAAAAAACCTAATGATATCTGAGGTTCATGGGTATTGGGATGTCGGCCTCCTTGAGAAATATCTCGAGGATGGCATGGTTCCCAGGAGCCTCAGATTTGAAATCACACCCCAGGAAGATGAAACTGACCTCGCTGGCTGGTTCAAGTACTTTAATGATGTAGGTCTTGATCTCTTGAGATTTTTGATCACTCGGAAACGAACCAAGCTACAAAAACTGGATGAGACTATAATAGAGGTCAAAGAAAAACTTCTTCCGTACAAAGATTCGGAAGAATATAAGACCAAATCCGATAATTTAAAAAAGATCCTTGAAAAAGAGGATCTAGACCAAAAAGCCAAAAAAATGAAGAAATTCATACGAGACTTGGAGGACTACAAATCCAAGCAAGTCTTCAAATGGCAGGTTAGGAGGGCGTCTCTTGTTGGAGGAGGAACAGGACCGCCATCCACACCTGCCACACGCCCCTTACCACCTATGGCTTCCCTCTCTCAAAATAATACTAGAGACACACAGAAGGGTAATACACCGAAAGCCAGAGGGAGTTGGAGGAGAGTACACAATAACACAAAAAAACCTACACCTTACCAACCTCCGCAATACAGAGGAGTGAATCACAAACCAGTAAACGATGATCATATAACTCATGATCACCCAACGTCCCAGTATTCAGAGGGTGTACCTGTATACAATCATTATGCACCGTTGGCCAATCACCATAATAATTATAATGCCCACAATAATTATGCATACGATGATCGATATATAGTTGAACACCCGTCGACTTCAGTTTCCACCAACATGAGACCTGATTATAGGCGACCTGGGTGGGACAGCCCTGGCTATGATCAACCCAGGAGATCCCAACACTATAATCAAGGCCCTCCTCCTGCCCTTGGCCCATCCTTCCCCTCAGTTCCTTTTTTTCCCCAGGCCCCACAGAAGGATATGAGAGGAGGAGAACCAAAAGAGGGACCAGAGGGGGGAGGAGGAGTAGATCGAAAAAGGCGAAGGGTATAAGAGATGCAGGGATTTTCAACCTTAGTCAAAGTACCCTTACAGAAAATGAAAAATTTGTTTTGGACCATGGATTAAAGTTTGCCCCCGATAAACCCCTAAGTAAATTTGGGGCCTTTATAGACGTGCAGAAGTATATTAGAAAAGTCAACATAAAAAGATACTTTTTGTCTCAGGCCACAGCTGCCTCTGCCGTCAGGGATAACATTGGAGTAAGACATTCTGGCCTCTCCAATGCCTCTCTCTTTAATCCACCTGGCTTTATACCACCGTCCGTGTCTGTGTTCAAAGAATTAGTCCTGAAGGACATCGACCATCTGAAAATTAAGCGGAGTTATAAAGACTCACGTTTTCGTGATGGTCTTGAATCCCTTAAAAAAAGAGATGACATTATTATCCGCCCCGCGGATAAGGGGGGTGGAATAGTAGTGATGGACAAGAGTGCCTACATCGCCGAAATGAATAGAATTTTGGCTGATACTAATACGTACATACCATTAAACCACGATCCTATCTTTAGATATAAAAAGGTACTCTCCAATCTCATTGATATGGGGTTTCGAAAGAGTCTCCTTAATGAGAAGGAGAGAGACTACCTAATTCCAGCAGCACCCAGAAAGCCAGTTATGTACTTTCTTCCTAAAATTCATAAGAGTCTCACCAACCCACCGGGGAGACCAATTATTAGTGGACTAGACTCCATAACCTCAAGAGTTGGAAAGTATATTGATGGCTTCTTGCAACCCCTGGTGACAGGTACTCCATCATTCATCAAAGACTCAGCCCAGGTCATTAGGGCCTTGGAGGATTTGGAATGGAGGGAGAGTTACATCATGGTCACTGCTGATGTGGCCTCCCTCTACACCATTATTTCGCATCATGATGGCTTAGAAGCCGTTGAGTTGTTCTTGTCCAGAGATAATGGTTTGATCCCCGTTCAGAGGGAATTTATCTTGAGTTTGTTGAATTACGCCATGTCCCACAATTACTTCTGGTTTGGGGGGACTCACTACCTACAAAGCAGAGGTGTTGCTATGGGTGCGAAATTCGCGCCTAGTATGGCCAATCTATTTATGGCCAAGTGGGAGGAGGACATCGTCTATGCTGATAGATGGCCAGAGTTGATCTTCTGGGGTCACTATATAGACGATGTCCTCCTCCTGTGGGATGGTGATCAGGCATCTCTTGACGGGTTTATGCAGCACCTTAACAGCAATAGCTTGGGTATTGTCTTGCAATATGAGAGCAGCAATGAAAAAATACATTTTTTGGATCTTAACATACAGATTATTGATGGGGCCTTTAAGACCACCACCTTCTTTAAGGAGACGGATAGGAATGGGTATATTGGCTTTGGCAGTTGCCATCATCCTTCATGGCTAAAATCCGTACCTAAGAGCCAATTTTTACGCTTACGGCGAAATTGTACTCTTAAGGATGACTATCTAACACAATCGATGATTTTAAAACAAAAATTCGTCGAAAAAGGTTACCAATCCAATGATTTGAATTTGGTCATCAACCATGTAGCTAATGTAGATCGCAAGACTATTCTCTACAAGAAAAAAGAACCAGACTCTAGAAAGATTGATTATAATTTCTCCATGGTTACGACATATTCACACCAATACCGTGATATCAAAAAAATCATGAATAAACATTGGGGGGTTCTAAAAAATGATAAAATCCTTGGCCCAGCATTACCTGAGAGACCGCAGGTTATATTCAGAGGGGTTCCCCCTCTGAAACTTCAGATTGCACCCAACATTCTAGATGCCCCCAATAGGGTGTCCTTCTTTCAGAAGTCTAAAGGCTACCATCCTTGCCGTTATTGTAATGTCTGTAAGATCAACATTGACCAAAGCAGAAGGATTTGCCATTTTACATCTCATGCCACGGGCAGGACTTTCGAAATCGATACTTTCATTACCTGCACCTCTCTAAACGTGGTGTATCTCCTGGTCTGCCCTTGCGGCCTCCAATATGTAGGCCGCACAACAAGAGCTATGCATGTTAGAGTGGGTGAACACATAGCTAATATTAAAAAAGGGTTTCCAAAACACACGGTGTCGAGACACTATTTGGAGCACCACGATAAGAACCCTAAAGGGACTATGTTTATAGGTATAGACAGATTCAACCCGCATTGGCGGGGGAGTATGTCCAAACGGGAGATTTCTAAACTCGAAACTCGGTGGATTTATGACCTCAAATGTTACACCCCTTTTGGCATGAATGTTGATTGGGATGTTAACTGCTTCATTAACAACAGCTAATTACTTGTTTTTTTTATATATCCTCTATATTGTATATTAATTTGTTGGCGGTCTCTTGTGGGCTGAGTCCGCCTTTGCATGAACATTTTTCATACAACCTTTTTTTTTACTCAACATATGTATGCATGCTTATCACGCTCACTGACAGGAAAACCTCCTCCTGCTTTTTCTTTGTCATTTGTTGTCTGATTTAGTATATGCATATTTACATATGTTTTTTAGTTTTATTAATTACGAATATATGTGGTATGCACATTTTATGTGCATGCACAGTATTCTTGCCTTGGTTTGAGTCAATCAGGAAGGCTTTTATGTTCTGTCAATTTTATATACTTTTTATAAATGTTTTGTTTTTATTATGATGTTTGCATATCAGGGTTTTAGATGTCATACTAATACAGTACCATCATTGGTTGCTTGTATATTGTGGCCCCTCAATTACTGATGATGTCAAATATGCCATTTTAAATATATCTGTGTTTTTCTTCCGTCCATTAGAACCAGTGATTAGCCCTGGTTTCCTGGACTTGGAACGCAAACATTATTATTATCTGCGTCATTTCCGGCCTTCTCCTCCGCCGGATGTGACGTTTACGGCCGCCGAGGAACGCAAAACACTGTGTGTGCTGTGGTTCGGGCACACTCGTTGCCGAAACGCACGCCACACTGCGCATGCGCGGACCGTTCCTGTCAATGGGACTGCGCATGAGCGGACGGACGTCTTTTTCTTTTGTGTTCCTCCGCCGGACGTGATGTTTGTGGCCACCGTGGAACGCAAGTCCTATGGCGCTTGTGCGCCTGTTGTGGTCCACTGTGCGTGCCGCGGTTCGGGCATATTTCTCGCCGGAACGCACGGCACACTGCGCATGCGCGGACCATTCCCATCAAGGGTACTGCGCATGCGCGGACTGACCTCCTTCCTTCTGTGTGTAGCGACGCCCACAAACAGATAGTGTTGGTGGCGTCTGCATTTTAGGTGTATGACTTGGTAGTAAAACACTTAGTGTGATTCCACCTTCTGATCTACTAACGTCAGTTGATGCTCAGGATCACCTGCACCCACAGCTGTTTTTGATCTAACCATTTGTTCGGCCATCCTATCACAAGGAACATTGAACCAAGGTATTTGCTATATATATCCGCCTACTCATTGCATTAGCCACGCCTCTGATGATATCCAATCTAGGATGAAACATGTCAGACGGGCTGATGCAAGTATGCGGAATTGTCTTTTTATCCATGCCCTGATGTTTTTACTTTGATGTAAGTAGAATACCAGCAATAAAACTGTTAAACTTCACCTTGCAGGCTTCACTATTGTCATTACTCTCTTCCTTCAACCCGTGGGAGAGTTTTTTTCTAGCTTACACCAGATCTGGCTGAGTGGACTTGGTCACTAACATTCCATCAAGATTTTTCGGATTTAATCATACCTTTGGTTTCATCTGACTTCCATCCACCTTCTTCATGGCACCATGTGATTAATATCGCCTTCTTTCTGCTTCTATCTGGTAAGCAGATTACTATCACCTTAAGCGGGATTTTTGCACTATTTGTTCATTTCAAGAGGGATATATATATATATGCACCATTGTTTTGGTAGAAGATTACTTTCTTCACACAGCACCATTTATGTCTGATTGATGGACTGTCACCATTACTTCTGGATCATTGCCTTCACACTTATAGACTTTTTGTATTAAGTTTCACTATCACAGCGCCACATTTTGGTTTTTTACGTGTAAGGAAGTGTTAGGAAGAGTTTCTGCCAATAGGTGGCTCCCTTCCATAGTATATATTGCAGATTTGCATACAAATTAGTGGAGTTAGGTCATAGAGATAGTAAGAAGATGAAGAATTTGGGTCTGGCCAATGGGACTTGGTGGGGCGATGTAGTCTTCAAAGCAAGTGGCATTGCCCAGCGGGGGGAACGTCTAGAGGCCTGGTTCTTCGTTGGGCTTAGCACTTAGAACCTAGCATATAGTGAAGTTTTGGAAGAATTTGTGAAGTTTGGACATAGAGTTAGTAGGAAGAAGGAGAATTTGGGTCTGGACACATGGGACTTGGTAGGGCCCTCCTAAAAGCTATGTAGTCTACAAAGCAAGTGGCTTTGCCCGGCTGGGGAACATCTGGAGCTCCTGGTTCCGTTAGTTGGGCTTAGCACTAGAGACAGGAGAAAGGTTGCCTTCTATAGAGGAAAATGCTAACAGCTACCTCCGGAATTTGACAAGAGTGTGCTGTTACATCCATTAAAGTGTTGAAAAGCAAGTTGGACTTGTCTCTTGGTTTTATGGGTGGCCTATTCTGAAACTTGTTCTTGGCTCAGCAGGGGCAGAAACAGGGTGATGTGGCATGTCAAGGTGCCTATGCATGTTATGGTGGACTGAATACTTTATTGCTTCCTCAGGGAGCAAGGCCCATTTTAACGAATATTTAGGCCTTTTGGTGGTTATCTTGGTTCTTCCTACACGTTATATTTATAATGTACAATTTCATACAAATTAGTGGAGTTAGGTCATAGAGATAGTAAGAAAACAAAGAATTTGGGTCTGGCCAAAGGGACTTGGTGGGGTACTCCTGGAAGCCATGTAGTCTTCAAAGCAAGTGGCGTTGCCCAGCTGGGGAACGTCTAGAGGTCCTGGTTCTCTTAGTTTGGCTTAGCACTTAGAACCTAGCATATAGTGAAGTTTTGGAAGAATTAGTGAAGTTTGGGCGTAGGGTTAGTAGGAAGAAGAAGGAGAATTTGGGTCTGGCCCCATGGGACTTGGTAGGGCCCTCCTAAAAGCATAAATGTAGTCCACAATGTAGTCTTCAAAGCAAGTGGCATTGCCCAGCTGGGGGAACGTCTAGAGGCCTGGTTCTTAGTTGGGCTTAGCACTTAGAACCTAGCATATAGTGAAGTTTTGGAAGAATTAGTGAAGTTTGGGCGTAGGGTTAGTAGGAAGAAGAAGGAGAATTTGGGTCTGGACTGGGACTTGGTAGGGCCCTCCTAAAAGCTATGTAGTCCACAAAGCAAGTGGCTTTGCCCGGCTGGGGAACATCTGGAGCTCCTGGTTCCGTTAGTTGGGCTTAGCACTAGAGACAGGAGAAAGGTTGCCTTCTATAGAGGAAAATGCTAACAGCTACCTCCGGAATTTGACAAGAGTGTGCCGTTACATCCATTAAAGTGTTGAAAAGCAAGTTGGACTTGTCTCTTGGTTTTATGGGTGGCCTATTCTGAAACTGGTTCTTGGCTCAGCAGGGGCAGAAACAGGGTGATGTGGCATGTCAAGGTGCCTATGCATGTTATGGTGGACTGAATACTTTATTGCTTCCTCAGGGAGCAAGGCCCATTTTAACAAATATTTAGGCCTTTTGGTGGTTATCTTGGTTCTTCCTACACATTATATTTATAATGTACAATTTCATACACATTAGTGGAGTTAGGTCATAGAGATAGTAAGAAGACAAAGAATTTGGGTCTGGCCAAAGGGACTTGGTGGGGTACTCCTGGAAGCCATGTAGTCTTCAAAGCAAGTGGCGTTGCCCAGCTGGGGAATGTCTAGAGGTCCTGGTTCTCTTAGTTGGGCTTAGAACTTATAACCTAGCATATAGTGAAGTTTTGGAAGAATTAGTGAAGTTTGGGCATAGGGTTAGTAGGAAGAAGAAGGAGAATTTGGGTCTGGCCCCATGGGACTTGGTAGGGCCCTCCTAAAAGCTATGTAGTCCACAAAGCAAGTGGCTTTGCCCGGCTGGGGAACATCTGGAGCTCCTGGTTCCGTTAGTTGGGCTTAGCACTAGAGACAGGAGAAAGGTTGCCTTCTATAGAGGAAAATGCTAACAGCTACCTCCGGAATTTGACAAGAGTGTGCTGTTACATCCATTAAAGTGTTGAAAAGCAAGTTGGACTTGTCTCTTGGTTTTATGGGTGGCCTATTCTGAAACTTGTTCTTGGCTCAGCAGGGGCAGAAACAGGGTGATGTGGCATGTCAAAGGTGCCTATGCATGTTATGGTGGACTGAATACTTTATTGCTTCCTCAGGGAGCAAGGCCCATTTTAACAAATATTTAGGCCTTTTGGTGGTTATCTTGGTTCTTCCTACACATTATATTTATAATGTACAATTTCATACACATTAGTGGAGTTAGGTCATAGAGATAGTAAGAAGACAAAGAATTTGGGTCTGGCCAAAGGGACTTGGTGGGGTACTCCTGGAAGCCATGTAGTCTTCAAAGCAAGTGGCGTTGCCCAGCTGGGGAACGTCTAGAGGTCCTGGTTCTCTTAGTTGGGCTTAGAACTTATAACCTAGCATATAGTGAAGTTTTGGAAGAATTAGTGAAGTTTGGGCATAGGGTTAGTAGGAAGAAGAAGGAGAATGTGGGTCTGGCCCCATGGGACTTGGTAGGGCCCTCCTGAAAGCTATGTAGTCTACAAAGCAAGTGGCTTTGCCTGGCTGGGGAACACCTGGAGCTCCTGGTTCCCTTAGTTGGGCTTAGCACTAGAGACAGGAGAAAGGTTGCCTTCTATAGAGGAAAATGCTAACAGCTACCTCCGGAAATTTGACAAGAGTGTGCCGTTACGTCCATTAAAGTGTTGAAAAGCAAGTTGGACTTGTCTCTTGGTTTTATGGGTGGCCTATTCTGAAACTGGTTCTTGGCTCAGCAGGGGAAGAAACAGGGTGATGTGGCATGTCAAGGTGCCTATGCATATTATGGTTGACTGAATACTTTATTGCTTCCTCAGGGAGCAAGGCCCATTTTAACGAATATTTAGGCCTTTTGGTGGTTATCTTGGTTCTTCCCACACATTATATTTATAATGTACAATTTCATACAAATTAGTGGAGTTAGGTCATAGAGTTAGTAAGAAGATGAAGAATTTGGGTCTGGCCAAAGGGACTTGGTGGGGTACTCCTAGAAGCCATGTAGTCTTCAAAGCAAGTGGCGTTGCCCAGCTGGGGAACGTCTAGAGGCCTGGTTCTCTTAGTTGGGCTTAGCACTTTGAACCGTGCATATAGTGAAGTTTTGGAAGAATTAGTGAAGTTTGGGCATAGAGTTAGTAGTAAGAAGAAGGAGAATTTGGGTCTGGCCCCATGGGCACTCCTGAAAGCTATGTAGTCTTCAAAGCAAGTGGCGTTGTCCGGCTGGGGAACACCTGGAGGCCTGGTTCTTAGTTGGGCTTAGCACTTAGAACCTAGCATATAGTGAAGTTTTGGAAGAATTAGTGAAGTTTGGGCATAGAGTTAGTAGGAAGAAGAAGGAGAATTTGGGCCCATTTTAACGAATATTTGGGCAGGAGGCCTTTTGGTGGTCATCTTGGTTCTTCCTACACGTTATATTTATAATGTACAATTTCTTCTCCCTCCCCACTCCCCCATTATTTTCTTCATTCTGTATCCCTGACTTGTCCTCCGAAAAATCTTCGATAAACCCAGACTGACCAAAAAAGATCATATTGCATTTTTGTGAGGATGTAGGCAAGCAGGATTTCAAATCCGGCCATTCTCCTTGCTGCTAAACCCTAAGCTCAGCCCAGTAGTCAATAATTATGTGTCTGTGCCTCCCCCGCCCCCTCCATTTATGGCTGACAGGACGTCTAACACAAGGTGAATCAGTCCAGCTGTGCTCTATGAAGCCACTTTGTTTGGTCCCCACTGTTGAGATCACACAGCAGGGGGCGCTGCGGCACTGGAAATAGCGGCTCACCTCTCTGTAATATCAGATTTGTATTGTCTTCTGCTGTAATAGACATTTTCATGTACATCATTATTGCATCTTCTTCATGGCTGTATTTTAGCTCGGCGTGTCATAAAATCTTTGTTTGCAGATTGCAAGGTGATCATTCGTCATCTAATCATTACAAAGTATAAATTTGAATTGTTTTAAACCTGAACTCCGGCCTTCCCTTCAGCCTCGCACAGTTGTACCGGCTCCTCTCCTGGACTGAAACGGCTTTCCTCTGATTTCACCGCACACTGAGAGCTTCTCACCATGTTCATTAGAAGCTGCAGCCAGTCAGATAAGGCTGTGATTCAAATATAGCGAGTGAGATGATGATTTCTTCAGGGGAAGGCCTGCCAACATCTCTCACTTAGCACCCCTAAGCACTTTTTTTTGGCACAGCACTATGCACTTTACTCACCCCCTGATTAGTAGAGTGTAGGTCCTCAGACTTGCTCTGACATTCTTGGGGGTGGGGGGAGGCACATGTCTTTATGGTCAGGTCCCCCCGTCTTATGGGGTCTCAATTCAGGGGCGTCACACCTATTACTTGGGTGGACCTTTCTTTCGGCAGGTCCTCTGAAGAATGGGGTCCGCCTTGTTTTGGGCAGGTGGACCACAAGCACCCATGTCCCCATCAGGAGTCTTGCACCCCAGGGTATCAGAGCCAGGGTCCATTCTCTTCGAAGAAGGACCATGTGTACACCCTGTGCACATTTTTGTGGTTCAGTTTTAGTGCGCTCGCTATTTTTTTTATTGCACCTGGTAATAAGTGTGCACACTGCACAGCGGGCCTTAAAAAGAACAGAAAAAGGTCATCAGACAAATGTTAATTCTCAAAGCTCAGGCCTGCAAATGTAAATTAACACTTAGCTTTACCACCGGTCAGTGGCTCCATGAACTGTCTGCTGGAGTTGGGGTCCTAGTTGGAGAACTCAATTAGAGTAAAGCTGGCCGTAGACATTTTTTTTTTCATTCAGCCGGTGGGTTCCTCTATCCAAATGTGTAAGGGGATGCTAGGAGGAGTTTCTGCCACTAGGTGACACCCTTCCCTAGTATATATAGTGAGGTTTTCTAAGAGTTAGTGGAGTTCGAGCATAGGATTAGTAGAAACAAGAAAGGGAATTTGGGTCTAACCTCATGGAACTTGGTGGGGCACTCCTGGAAGCCATGTAGTCTTTAAAGCAAGTGGTGTTGCCTGACTAAGAAATGCCTGGGGGTCCTGGTTGCCCGTTATGGGGGAAATTGTTGACAGCCAGAACTCTGTGCCACTGCCTCCTGCTGTGGGCGAACCCTCAGCCATCTTGTGCCCCACTCTGTGCCAGAGGCCTCCACACAACATTCCCAGCCGTTGACCTTTATATCCTCAAAGGAAGGAATGTCCACATGTAAAATTGGTTTTGCTGCACTTGACTGGTGGAATTCAGGCATTCCACATTACACAGTCAATCACATTTAGTGGGCGGTCTGCAGTAGTCACATGTGAAAGCATGTGCAGTACCTCAGCAACCATCTCCCTTACAGTCCTCCACCGGGGTTCTTAGTACTCTCAGGACTGTGCTCACTCCCTTGCTAGGTACACCTTTCCTGGAACCCTCCAGGGAAGCAGATCAACACAGGGAACTCTTAGCCTGGCCTAAAAGGCCTTTTGAAATCTTCCCTAGCCCCCACCTCAGAAAGACTAAAACCAGCTGTTCCTGGGTGCAGGTTTACTCCTCCCCAGTCTCCTGCCCTGTCCAGGACCTCCACATGCTGGTTACACCTCACATAGGTGAGGGATGTTTAGCTCCCATGCCCCAAGTGCTGTTAGGGCTCCTCCAAACCTGACTTATAAGAGGGCCACTGACTCATCCATGATATCACTGCAGGAGGGTTATACCTAAAAGGGGCCTAGCACCTGTTGACCCTATTTGCTGTAACCAGCCATTATTCTGGTACAGAGCCACCTAGTGGCAAAGTAGCTAACTGCATCTGCCTACACAGTAATAACAGGAGCAATGCTATGCAGGCTCCTATGCAAAAAATAATAAATGCACATTTTCCTTCCTGCAAAAATATGTGCATTTAGCCTCATTCACACAAGTGTACGGATTTGTACACCCATGCAGAGGGGCAGGACCATCTTTAATATTGATTGATTGGACCCTGGGCAAACATTTTCTTGCTCCTCCATGCAATTTTGCTCTCACATTACACAGAACCCCCATCATAACACAGGACCCCCCTTATAGATCATTACACAGGACCCCTCCCCCATAGTATCCTCATTATTACACAGAACCCCCTCCCCCATTATTACACAGAATCCCCTTCCCCATACTACCCCATCATTACACAAGCCCCCCTCCCCCATACTACCCCTATCATTACACAAGCCCCCATCCTAATACTACCCCCATCATTACACAGGACCCCTCCCCCGTACTACCCCCATCATTACACAGGCCCCCTCCCCCATACTACCCCCATAATTACACAGGACCCCCATACCTCCCCATACTTCCCCATCATTACACAGGACCCACTCCCCCATACTACCCCCATAATTACACAGGGCCCCCTCCCCCATACTACCCCCATCATTACACAGGGCCCCCTCCCCCATACTACCCCCATCATTACACAGGCCCCCTCCCCCATACTACCCCCATAATTACACAGGACCCCCATACCTCCCCATACTTCCCCATCATTACACAGGGCCCCCTCCCCCATACTACCCCCATCATTACACAGGGCCCCCTCCCCCATACTACCCCCATCATTACACAAGCCCACATCCCAATACTACCCTCATCATTACACAAGCCCCCCTTCCCAATACTACCCCCATCATTACACAGGACCCCTCCCCCATACTACCCCCATCATTACACAGGACCCCCTCCCCCATACTAACCCCATCATTACACAGGACCCACTCCCCTATACTAACCCCATCATTACACAGGGCCCCCTCCCCCATACTACCCCCATCATTACACAGGGCCCCATCCCCCATACTACCCCCATCATTACACAATGCCCTCTCCCCCATACTACCCCCATCATTACACAAGCCTAAATCCCAATACTACCCCCATCATTACACAAGCCCCCCTTCCCAATACTATCCCATCATTACACAGGACCCCCTCCCCCATACTACCCCATCATTACACAGGACCCCCTCCCCTATACTAACCCATCATTACACAGGACACCCTCCCCCATACTAACCCCATCATTACACAGGACCCCCTCCCCTATACTAACCCCATCATTACACAGGGCCCCCTCCCCTATACTAACCCCATCATTACACAGGACCCCCTCCCCCATACTAACCCCATCATTACACAGAGCCCCCTCCCCTATACTACCCCCATCAGTACACAGGACCCCCTCCCCCAACAGACACCTACCTTGCCCCCCCCCCCCCCAGTGGTCTCATCTTGATACTGTCCAGAAGATGTCAGACGAACACCAGACACACCCCACCCAACCCTCCAGCGAAGAAGTTCTTTAGCGGGCTGGTAGTCAGCGGTTTGCTGGACACGGTGAGGGAGAGAGGTCAGTGTGACAATGCCCGGGACTGACAGTCGCTTTCCCCAGACGAGGTTTACCTTACTGAGCTGGCCAATTACCGCTCAGGCTGCAGATATAACACCCAACCAATCACCAGCGCCCTCAACATTCAATTCTGCCCTCATCTCCTGAGTGATTGCCAAATCCAGTTATCAACTGTTCACAGGTAGTGCAGGCTCAAGGGGCAGCGCAACTGCTTTGGGCCCCACAACAATGACTGGGCCTGGGGCAGCTGCCCCTTTTTTCACCCGCATTGCCCTGGAGAAGGGCTGTCTTCGACCATGTGGAATGCACAGGTGTTCTGTGTAGCCCCGAGCAGACAGTCTGGTAAAATTGATGACAGGCAGCTGGCTGAAGGGACCTGCATGTATCTCCAAGCACATTCGGTAGTCTGAGATCCGTGCAGGTCCATGCAGCTGGACCGCCCGTCATTGATTTCAGCAGGCTGCCTGGCACACCTGTGTGGGTGAAGAAGGCTCTTCATACAGGTGCCTGGTGCGAATGAGGCTTTAAATGTACATTGTGAGAAGCTCACAGTGTGCAGTGAAATCAGAGTACGTAATTTCAGGAGAGGAGCCTGTACAACCGTGCAAGACTGAAGGAATAGCTGGAGTTCCGCTTTAAACTATCTAGAAATTCTGAAGCACGTTCCCCCAATCGTATCATCCTCCCTGGGAAATGATTAGGAAGGTTCTTTTCTTCCCTAAGATCTAATCTCCCCAAAGTGCGCGGCGTGGAATGAACCAGCTAAAATGATGGGCAATTTCCCAGCTTAAGTGGCAGATTTCGAGCTGCTGAGAGTCAGGTGTCTTCATTATAGCTACTTAAAGCCATCACTCAGAAGGTTTCCATTCAGCCCCGGAGTGAAAGCCACACAAGTGCGAAGGCACACGGCGAGGCGCGTGTCGTTAGGGCGCAATCGCTTGGTGCTCTGTGAATGGAAAGTGCCCTTGTCACTTCTAGTGCGGACCTTGATTACCTGAAGTGCGTAGAAATGACTTTGTCTTCCTTGGCCTCTCTCCCTCCCTCCCTCCCTCCTCCAGTCACGTCTCATCACAATTAGATAATGGCGGCATTTGTTTACATGGCAATCAGAGAATGAAAGGTTCCAACCGTATGGAGGCCAATTCACCGATCAATGGCACCTCTTCATACTGCCAGGAATAAGTCTATTATATACAAAGAGAGTTAGATGCATATTACTGCACTCCATGTTCAATGGGAAAAATATACAACCGCCAAGTCATTAGAGGGAAGCTTACCATGGATGGAAAAAGGGAAACATATTGGAGTCCCATGGAGTGAAACACCCAAGAAGAACGTAGACAATTGAGGAATCAAAATTCAGGAGCCAAATCCATGCAACCCAAGAGCCAGGGATGGTTCAGTTGGGAAGCTAATTTTGTGGTTTAGTTGACTTCTTGGCGCGGTGGGAAACACATAAACCTGATATTAGACATGGGAGCCATCAAAAAATTTGTTTTGTTTCGTTCCGTTCCGTTTCGTATAAAAAAAAAATCGTAATTCGTGTACGAAATTTAATTCGGATTCGTACGAAATACGAATTTCGTACGAATCGTTACAAATCATTAATGTCGTTATGAATCGTTACGAATATCGACACTCTATGAATAATAACAAATTATCCAAAAACGTATTAATCACTTTCAGACCGGACCAATTTGCAGCCAAAGGACCAGGCCCCTTTTGCGATTCGGCACTGCGTCGCTTTAACTGACAATTGCGCGGTCGTGCCACGTGGCTCCCAAACAAAATTGGCGTCCTTTTTTTCCCACAAATAGAGCTTTCTTTTGGTGGTATTTGATCGCCCCTGCGGTTTTTATTTTTTGCGCTATAAACAAAAAAGAGCGACAATTTTGAAAAAAAACGCATTATTTTTTGCTATAATAAATATCCCCAAAAATATATAAAAAAACGTTTTTTTTCCTCAGTTTAGGCCGATACGTATTCTTCTACATATTTTTGGTAAAAAAAATCGCAATAAGCGATTATTGATTGGTTTGCGCAGAAGTTATAGCGTTTACAAGATAGTTGTAGTTTTCATTTTTATTAATATTTTTTTTTTTATTAGTAATGGCGGCAATCAGCGATTTTTATTGTGACTGCGACATTATGGCGGACACATCGGACAATTTAGACACATTTTTGGGACCATTGTCATTTATACAGCAATCAATGCTATTTAAATGCACTGATTCCTGTATAAATGACACTGGCAGTGAAGGGGTTAACCACAAGGGGGCAGTGTAGGGGTTAAGTATGCCTAGGGGTGTGTTTCTTACTGTGGGGGGGGCGTGGCTGTCAGCTAGTGAATGCTGATCTCTGCTCCAATCACAGGGAGCAGAGATCGGCGTCACTAGTTGCTAGGCAGAACGGGGAGATGCTGTCTATTTCCGCATCTCCCTGTTCTGCCTTCCCGTGAGACGATCGCGGGTGTCCCCGCGGCGATAGAGTCCGCGGGACCCGCGACCGGCCTCACGGGGGTCCCGACCAAGGCGGGAGCGCGTCGCTCCCGGCACGCACCCGATGGCATGGACAGCATTAAGGAGGGACTCATATATACGCCCTCCTGCCCGTCCATGCCATTCTGCCGACGTATATCGTCGTTCGCTGGTCGGAAACCGGTTAACGTTACATAACACAAGTCTATTGTCTATTGTTCACCAATCACTCAGAGGAAGTACGAATAATTCATTTACGAATACGAAATTTCATATTTCGTACTTCCTCTGAGTGATTGGTGAACAAAAGACAATAGATATGTGTTATGTAACGTTAATACGTTTTCGGATAATTCGTTATTATTCGCAGAGTGTCGATATTCGTTATACTGAATCTCGAATTCATTCGAATCATTCGTTATATCCGCTATAATTTCTTTCATATTAGTTGAAATTCGTCATTTGGTAGTTTGGATTCGGATAATTTGGATCCGAAATTCGTAAACGAAATTTCGTATTTCGTACAGAATTCGTATTCGTAAAAACTTGTAATTCGGATTCGTACGAATGTACGAATTTCGAAAAATTTGTACGAATTTCCGATTCGTACGAAACTGATCGCACATGTCTACCTGATATACACTCACCGGACACTTTATTAGGTCCACCTTGCTAGCACCGGGTTGGACACCCTTTTGCCTTCATTCTTCATGGCATAGATCAGGGGTCTCCAAACCCCGGCCCGCGGGCCACACCCGGCCCGCTTGTATGTTTTATCCGGCCCGCGGCTCTTTCAGATACTGCCGAGCCTGCAGGCACAGAACTGGCAGTCTGCTTGCTCCCGCTCCGCCCGCTGTTCTCAGTAGGAAGTCCGGACAAATATCTGACACAGCCTCAGCCCCGCACGCTATGCCACTCGTGCGAGTGAAGAATGCAGGCAGGGCAATGTGTGTACCGCTGTCAGAGCGGATACAACGAGGCAGTGGATGAAGAAGCGGTGGGCAGATTCCCATGTGTGCAAGGAGGAGGCGGGGCCCCGCTGTTAGGCAGCTTAGAGGTGTGGGCTGGCTGAGCGTGCTGGAATAGTTTAGCTGGAGGTCTTGTCATGTCTGCCCCAGATTCCCACTCATCTGAAGGAGGAGCTGCCGCATTACTGGAAGGAATTTTGTGCAGGACTGGTGATTTGAGCAATTGGTAAACCCAAGGTGTGAGCGATGGTGGAGGGGGGGGGGGGGTGTGTGTTAGGGGAGTGTGTTAGGGGAGAGGTATGGGGGGGGGGGTGTGATCAGAGTGGAAAGGTATGGGTGTGTGATAAGACTGTGGGTATCTGGGGGTGTAATCAAGGTGGGGGAATCTGGGGGTGAAGGTTGGGGAGAAGTATGTTTGTGGGGGGGTGTGATCAGAGTGGAGCAATATGAGGGGGAGTGATCAGAGTGGGGAGATATGGGGGGTGTAATCAGGGTGGGGGAATATGGGGGGGTGTGTTAGGGGAGAGGTATGTTTGTGTGTGTATGTATGGGAGGGGTGCGATCAGAGTGGAGCAATATGGGGGGGGGGTTGATCAGAGTGGAGAGATATGGGGGGGGGGGTTGATCAGAGTGGAGAGATATGGGAGGGGGGATCAGAGTGGAGAGATATGGGAGGGGGGATCAGAGTGGAGAGATATGGGAGGGGGGATCAGAGTGGAGAGATATGGGAGGGGGGATCAGAGTGGAGAGATATGGGAGGGGTGCGATCAGAGTGGAGAGATATGGGAGGCGGGTTGATCAGAGTGGAGAGATATGGGAGGGGGTTGATCAGAGTGGAGAGATATGGGAGGCGGGTTGATCAGAGTGGAGAGATATGGGAGGGAAGGTGATCAGTGTGGAGAGATATGGGAGGGGGGATAAGAGTGGAGAGATATGGGAGGGGGGATAAGAGTGGAGAGATATGGGAGGGGGGATAAGAGTGGAGAGATATGGGAGGGGGGATAAGAGTGGAGAGATATGGGAGGGTGATCAGAGTGGAGAGATATGGGAGGGGGGGGATCAGAGTGGAGAGATATGGGAGGGGGTTGATCAGAATGGAGAGATATGGGAGGGGGGTTGATATCAGAGTGGAGAGATATGGGAGGGGGGTTGATCAGATTGGAGAGATATGGGAGGGGGTTGATCAGAGTGGAGAGATATGGGAGGGGGTTGATCAGAGTGGAGAGATATGGGAGGGGGGGTTGATCAGAGTGGAGAGATATGGGAGGGGGGTTGATCAGAGTGGAGAGATATGGGAGGGGGGTTGATCAGAGTGGAGAGATATGGGAGGGGGTTGATCAGAGTGGAGAGATATGGGAGGGGGTTGATCAGAGTGGAGAGATATGGGAGGGGGTTGATCAGAGTGGAGAGATATGGGAGGGGGGGTGATCAGAGTGGAGAGATATGGGAGGGGGTTGATCAGAGTGGAGAGATATGGGGGGGGGTGATCAGAGTGGAGAGATATGGGAGGGGAGGTGATCAGAGTGGAGAGATATGGGAGGGAGGTGATCAGAGTGGAGAGATATGGGAGGGGGTTGATCAGAGTGGAGAGATATGGGAGGGGGGGTGATCAGATTGGAGAGATATGGGAGGGGAGGTGATCAGAGTGGAGAGATATGGGAGGGGGGTTGATCAGATTGGAGAGATATGGGAGGGGGTTGATCAGAGTGGAGAGATATGGGAGGGGGTTGATCAGAGTGGAGCGATATGGGAGGGGAGGTGATCAGAGTGGAGAGATATGGGAGGGGGGTTGATCAGATTGGAGAGATATGGGAGGGGGTTGATCAGAGTGGAGAGATATGGGAGGGGAGGTGATCAGAGTGGAGAGATATGGGAGGGGAGGTGATCAGAGTGGAGAGATATGGGAGGGGGGTTGATCAGATTGGAGAGATATGGGAGGGGGGTTGATCAGATTGGAGAGATATGGGAGGGGGTTGATCAGATTGGAGAGATATGGGAGGGGGTTGATCAGAGTGGAGAGATATGGGAGGGGAGGTGATCAGAGTGGAGAGATATGGGAGGGGAGGTGATCAGAGTGGAGAGATATGGGGGGGGGTTGATCAGATTGGAGAGATATGGGAGGGGGTTGATCAGAGTGGAGAGATATGGGAGGGGAGGTGATCAGAGTGGAGAGATATGGGAGGGGGGTTGATCAGATTGGAGAGATATGGGAGGGGGTTGATCAGAGTGGAGAGATATGGGAGGGGAGGTGATCAGAGTGGAGAGATATGGGAGGGGAGGTGATCAGAGTGGAGAGATATGGGAGGGGGGTTGATCAGATTGGAGAGATATGGGAGGGGGTTGATCAGAGTGGAGAGATATGGGAGGGGAGGTGATCAGAGTAGAGAGATATGAGAGGGGAGGTGATCAGAGTAGAGAGATATGGGAGGGGGGTTGATCAGAGTGGAGAGATATGGGAGGGGAGGTGATCAGAGTGGAGAGATATGGGAGGGGAGGTGATCAGAGTAGAGAGATATGAGAGGGGAGGTGATCAGAGTAGAGAGATATGGGAGGGGGTTGATCAGAGTGGAGAGATATGGGAGGGGAGGTGATCAGAGTGGAGAGATATGGGAGGGGAGGTGATCAGAGTGGAGAGATATGGGAGGGGGGTTGATCAGATTGGAGAGATATGGGAGGGGGGTTGATCAGATTGGAGAGATATGGGAGGGGAGGTGATCAGAGTAGAGAGATATGGGAGGGGGGGGGTGAATCTAGGAGTGTAATCAGGGTAGGGTTATTTGGAGGGTGTGATCTGGGAGTTTGCTTATGGGGGAACCCAGCCATTGGAAGTTTTTGTTGGCCTCGCCTCCCAGCTGCGTGTGGCCAGTGAGGGGATTGCATAACCCCACCCCCTCCTTACACACTGCCATTTAGTGTAAGTTCAGCTCAGCTCAATTTTCAATGGTGTGTGATGTCTGATGGGGGACACAGACATGTAGGACACAGTTATGGGGACACAGATGTGATTATTTAAATTGTATTCATTAATTTATAAGTAACATATTTTTCGGCCCGCGAATGTTTGTAAAATCTACAATGTGACCCTCGGGCTAAAAAGTTTGGAGACCCCTGGCATAGATAAAGGTGTGATTGGAGACCAAGTTCCAAATAATCTATATACGTAAAGGTACCAACATCCCGTTTGATTTAGAGAATAATAGAATACAGGATAAGGGATTTTAAAGGTACGTATCTTAAATATACACTACAATATATTAATGTAAAAATATTTTTTTTTTTATACAAATCAAACAAATAAAAATGGTGGCTACAGATATACAATCAGAGTCATAGGTATATACACAAAATCCCTATTAGAGACACTGTTGATACTGTAATCACACACGTGAAGTACTACATCCAAAAGCTTCTACATGTTTCTCGGAAAGCGGCTTCATCAGGAAAAATGGGCGAAGTTGTTCAAAAACGAACTTTTAAGAAAAAAAAAAAAAAAAAAATAAAAATATATATATATATATATATATATATATATATATATATATATATATATATATATATATATATATATATATATATATTCAACCTTAGGTGTATAGAGAAAAGAAAAGAAGAAAAGAATGAAAATTAGTAAAAAACATATCAAATCAGTAGCAACATTTAATGTGTCAAAGATGGCAACATGGAATCCCATCAGGAACATCCACAATGGATGTGACCCCAAAATGTTTATTTATTTTTTCCGGGCGGGGGGGGGGGGGGGTATGGGAGGCTTTGACAGTTTGGGGTCACATCCATTGTGGAGTTTCCTGATGGGATTCCATGTTGCCATCTTTGACACATTAAGACCACTTTCACACTGGGGCGCTTTTCAGGCGCTTTCACGCTAAAAACAGCGCCTAAAAAGCTCATGAAAACTTATTTCCATTAAAATCAATGAACACTTTCACACTGGGGCAGTGTGCTGGCAGGGCGGTGAAAAACTCCCCTCCCCATTGAAATGAATGGAAAGCTCTTCAAAAGCGCCTGAAAAGCTCTTCAAAAGCGCTCAGTGTTTTTACTGGCAGTTTAGAAGCGCTTCAGTGTGAAAGTGGCCTAAATGTTGCTACTGATTTGATATGTTTTTTACTAATTTGCGTTCTTTTCTTCTTTTCTTTTCTCTATACACCTAAGGTTGAATATATATAAATATTTTTCTTAAAAGTTAGTTTTTGAACAACTTCGCCCATTTTTCCTGATGAATACGCTTACAATGTATTATATAATATATCCTGTATGTATAAAATGTATTATATAACGGATCCTGTATGTATACAATGTATCTTATAATAGATCCTGTATGTATACAATGTATTATATAATGTATCCTGTATGTATAAAATGTATTATATAAAGGATCCTGTATGTATACAATGTATTATAAAATGGATCCTGTATGTATAAAATTCATTATATAATATATCCTGTATGTGTACAATATCTTTCTCTTAATAAGAGGAAGTAAACACAGCAGCGGGGTCACAGTGACTGATTACTGTGATAGCTAATCAGAAGTTATCACAGCGATCAGGTGACCAGGAACCAGAAGTCCCAGGTCCCAGTTGTTAGTATGAGACCCGGGGCTTTTTAGGTAGTGCCTGGTTTCTGTGCTGGGAGCTCTGTGCAGCGCACTCCCAGCACAAAGAGTGATATGTATACATGCGGCCCCACGGATAAAGACCCACTTCCATGAGGTTGGAAGCTTATATGAGATATCAGAGATCGGGTTTTGATTCACTATCAGTATAAATGTGCACAGTATGAGATTCTTAGGTGCACTATATATATATATATATATATATATATATATATAATATAAGCTTAACCCCTTCTAGCCTCACGGAAGGGGGTCTTTATCTGACAAGATTTCAAGTCCTGAGCTACTAGCCAGGCCTCAAGGGTTACTCGCCACCAGTTGCCCTGCCCAACACCTACCATGCCAGCACCTACCCTACCCTCCATTGGTGGAGCCTGTGTCCCCAATGCAGCCTGTGTCCCCAATGCAGCCCTTGTCACTAATACAGCCTACCTGTGCAGGGGAAGAGAGAGGAGAGCCGTCGCCTGGTTAATTAGAGCGTGGGGAATATAACAGCTTTCATTTCAATTAGACAGGTGATTGGACAGGTGATCTGTCTATCAAAGTGCCCAGACAAAGAGGAGGGGCTGTATTTGACGACGCGTGGCGTGGAACACACAGCAATTGAAATGAAAGCTGTTATGTTCCCCCCCGCTCTAATCAACCAAGCAGCGGCTCTCCTGTCTCTTCCCCTCTTCCCATGGCTCCCATACAACCCGCCTGCCAGCGGTGCTCACCCCCACCCCCGCTCCCAGGCAGCCCCCCCCACTCCCAGGCAGCCATAGCTTGCCAGCCCTCAAAAGTAGGTGAGTGGAATTTTTGAGGAATGTGTGTATATATATATATATATATATATATATATATATATATATATTTACACACTCAAGTTGAATATTGAAATAATGGCTATACACAGACATTTGTCTCCCCCAAGCTGCTTTGTATAGATGGTAGAATATGTATGGTAGGTAGTTTACCCTGCTATGCAGAAAAAGTAATTAGCACTCTATAACATATTGGAGTCCTATGGAGCGAAACGCGTTAAAGTGTTATGGACAACAGAGGACACATAAAACAGGGAGTTCAGGAGCCAAGCAATGCATTTTTCAGAATGTTCTATGTGCGCTTATATGATGATCTCATGTTCTTATTTTCCATCAGTATTTAACCCCCTTATGACTTGGTTATTGCCAGCTTTGCTAGAAATGGCCTAGTTTCTTGCACACACATCAATTGCTCCAGCACAAACTGTCAAATCATTGTGCAAAGATCTTGCCATTTTTGTACTTTACAAACATCATGTTAATACACCATTTTATGCAGCCATGTAATAATGATTTATTTAAAGTATTTTATCAGTGAGTGTTCATGTATTAACAACATTGACTTATGTATTGATTGCACCATATTATAAAATAGCCAGTTAGAAACTGAAGTGACAAAAGGGCTCCCCATGTGGCTCTGGTCCGAATATCCCTCGAGCTGGTGGCAGAGAATACAAGGCACAAAGTGACGAGTGCCAGGAGACCAGTTCGTTGGTGGATGCTCCTGAAGGTGATCAGAAGTTGGAGTCTCAGAAGGATCGGGAAGAGGCACCATAGAAGACCAGGTCAGGCCCAGCAGTTGGATGCAGGATATTACCAGCAAGAAAGAACTGGAGTAGTGGTGATGAGCTCAGGGCCAAGCCAGTGTCATGCATGGATGAGCAGTAGGACATGGATGAGTGAGTCAAGGTCGGGAGCCAAGTCAAGCTAATGTATGGGTGCTTAGTAGGATGTGAATGAGAGAGTCAAGGTCAGAAGACAAACCAAAGTCATGTACGGTGGTCAGTAGGCTTGAAGATAACAAAGTGGTCAGGAGCCAAAGCCAGGGTCATACATGGTTAATCAGTAAGATGTGGATGAGAGAGTCAAGGTCAGAAGTCAAGCTATGGTCATGTACGGGTGGTCAGTAGGATGTGGATTAGAAAGTCGAGTTCAGAAGCCAAGCCAAGGTCATGTAGTAGTGGTCAGTAGGATGTGGAGGAAAGAGCCGAGGTTGGAAGCCAAGCCAAGGTCATGTACAAGTGGTCAGTAGAATATGGATGAAAGAGTTGAGGTCAGAAGTCAAGCCAAGGTCATGTACCAGTGGACAGTAGGACATGGAGGAGAGAGTTGAGGTTGGAAGCCAAGTCAAGGTCATGTACGAGTGGTCAGTAGGATGTGGAGGAGACAGTTGGGGTCAAAAGCCAAGGTCATGTACTAGTGGTCAGTAGGATGTGGAGGAGAGAGTTGAATTCAGAAGACAAGCCAAGGTCATGTATTGGTGGTCAGTAGGATGTGGATGGGAGAGTCAAGCTCAGAAGACAAGCCAAAGTCAGGTACGGGTGATATTGAAGATAACAAAGTGGTGAGGAGCCAAAGCCAGGGTCATACACGGTTAATCAGCAAGATGTGACTGAAAGAGTTGAGGTCAGAAGTCAAGCCATGGTCATGTACCAGTGGTCAGTAGGACATGGAGGAGAGAGTCGAGGTTGGAAGCCAAGTCAAGGTCATGTACGAGTGGTCAGTAGGATGTGGATGAGAGAGTTGGGGTCAGAAGATAAGCCATGTATGGATTGTCAGTAGGATTGAAGATAACAAAGTGGTCAACAGCCAAAGCCAGGGGCATACACAGTTAATCAGTAAGATGTGAATGAGAGAGTCAAGGTCAGAAGTCAAGCCATGGTCATGTACGGGTGATCAGTAGAATGCGGATGACAGAGTCGAGTTCAGAAGCCAAGCCAAGGTCATGTAGTAGTGGTCAGTAGGATGTGGAGGAGAGAGTCTGGATTGGAAGCCAAGCTAAGGTCATGTACATCTGGTCAGTAGGATGTGGATGAAAGAGTTGAGGTCAGAAGCCAAGTCAACTTCATGTACTAGGGGTCAGTAGGATGTGGAAGAGAGAGTCGAGATTGGAAGCCAAGCCAAGGTCATGAATGAATGAATGAATGAATAACTTATATAGCGCTACAATGCGAACTGAATCGCCTCAAGGCGCTGTATTGGCGTTTTGTTGTCGAGCTTCTAGAAGAGGTAGGTCTTGAGTTTCTTCCTGAAGGCCTGATGGTTTTCTTCCATGCGGATGTCGGTTGGTAGAGCGTTCCATAGCCGTGGTCCTTGGACAGCGAATCTCCGTTCCCCCTTTGATTTGTAAAATATAATTGCGTGTCGTCAGCGTATGAGTGGAAGCAGAGGTCTGATCTTCTGATGATGTTGAGGAGTGGGCGAATGTAGATGTTGAAGAGCACTGGCGACAAGGGTGATCCTCGAGGGACTCCACAGGAGATTGCCCGGGTTTCAGAGGTGAAAGCTCCTAGTTTCACTGTCTGAGACCGATTTCCTAAGAAGGATGCGAACCATTGTAGATCTGAGTCTGTGACTCCTGCTACTTCTGTAAGGCGGATGAGTAGAGTATTGTGGTCCACAGTATCAAACGCTGCACTGAGGTCCAACAGTACCAGGAGACATGATTCTCCGTCATCTGCTGCTTCGAGGGCGTCGTCCCATATCTTCAGGAGTGCGGTTTCCGTCCCATGGCCTGGGCGGAAGCCTGATTGTAGCGGGTCCAGCAGCTTGTGTGTGTCCAGGTGGCGTTGTATCTGTTGTACTACCGCTTTCTCCATAATCTTGGAGATGTTGTTCAAGCTTGTTATCGGCAGTGATGGCACTAACGCCGTTAAAGTAAACGGCGTTACGTAACGCCGTTACTTTAGAGGGTAACGAGTAATCTAACTGATTACTCTTCCCTTCGCGGTAACGCCGTTCCCATTACTGGGGCGGCGTTACCGCAATTACCCGCCGCGATCGCGGAGCCGTCCGCGGCCTCGGCCTTAGGAAAGGCCGCGGCTTCGGCCTAGCTCCGGAGCGGCGGCCATCTTGGTACACCCGATGGCCGCAGCTCCGGCCTAGCTCCGGAGCGGCGGCCATCTTGGTGCACCCGTCGGCCGTTTACAATGTGATTGCTCCGTCAAATGACGGAGCGATCACTTTGTAAACAAACCGGCGTCAAGATGACGCTGGTCTCCCCTCTGTGTACAGATCTGTACAGTGGAGGGGAGAGATCGGATGGCAGCAGCCATCCCTCCATACCCTGCCCCTACTCTGCAACACCCTGCCAATACTGCGCAATACTCTGCAACACCCTGCCAATACTGCGCAATACTCTGCAACACCCTGCCAATACTGCGCAATACTCTGCAACACCCTGCCAATACTGCGCAATACTCTGCAACACCCTGCCAATACTGCGCAATACTCTGCAACACCCTGCCAATACTGCGCAATACTCTGCAACACCCTGCCAATACTGCGCAATACTCTGCAACACCCTGCCATACCCTGCAACACCCCGCCATACCCTGCAACACCCCGCCATACCCCGCAACACCCCGCCACACCCGGCCATACCCCGCCACACCCCGCCACACCCGGCCATACCCCGCCACACCCCGTCACACCCCGCCACACTCTGCAATACGCGGTAATACCCAACCATGCTCGGCGATACCCAGCCATACTCGGCGATACCCAGCCGTACCCAGCTATACTCAGACAATATTACAGTTGGGGAGATTGTGGATATTACAGTGGGGGAGATTGTGGATATTACAGTGGGGGCTTTATGGTGGTGGAATTTTCAAAGGTTTTTGCAAATTCAATTATTATTTGCTGATCCGAAAAATGATCCGATCCGTGACTCTGCAACGATCCGATCCGTGAGTTTGGGGGGGACAGATGTACAGAGGGGGAACAGATATATGTGTGTGGGGGGGGACAGACGTGTAGTGGGGTACAGAGGGGGAACAGATATATGTGTGTGTGTGGGGGGGGACAAATGTGTAGTGGGGTACAGAGGGGGAAACAGATATATGTGTTGGGGGGAAATAGACGTGCAGGGGGGAATGCGCCCCTTGCTTACAGTAATGCTAGACCCGCCCCTAAGAATATTAAAAAAAAAAAAGTCAGTTACTTTGCTGAGTAACTAATTACTTTTCCAATGTAGTAACTGAGTTACTAACTCAATTACTTTTTTGGGAGAAGTAATTTGTAACGTAACTAATTACTTTTTTAAAGTAAGATGACCAACACTGGTTATCGGTCTGCGGTGGTTAGGGTCCCGGGGGTCGAGGTTGGGTTTCTTTAGCAGGGGTTTGATGATGCCTTGTTTGAGGGGGCCTGGAACAATCCCTTCTTTGAACGATTGATTTATGAGGTGCGTTATGGTGGGAGCCAGGATGTCGGAGCATTCTTTTAGGAGTTTTGTGGGGATGATGTCAATAGAGGATGTGCTGTCTCTGAGGTTTTTGATGATGTTTTTAGTCATATCCGTGGTAATTGGGATCAGAGAAAACTTTGGTGGTTGTGGGATGTTTGTGTCGATATCCACTTTTGCTCTGGTTGACTGCCGTCGGATGTTTTTTTCTGATGAATTATTTTCCGGATGTTGTCGATTTTATTGATGAAAAAAATCTGATAATTCATTGCAGAAATCTTGGGTTTCATTAGCGGGGGGCTCTAAGCATGCCGGGTTTATCGACTGAGCGACTATTTTAAAAAGTTCCCGGGGGCGGTTTAAGGCCGCTGAGATGGTATTTGAGAAATAATATTTTTTAGCTTTGAAGATTGCCTTCTGATAATTCTCTGTCAGTCCTTTGTAGTTTGTGTGATTTCCCTTGGTAGGATTTCTTCTCCATGCTCTTTCAGCTCTTCTGCGTTCTTGCTTGAGTAGCGTGAGCGAGCTATTAAACCATCCTGCGTTTTTCCTCCTGATGAGTGTTCTGTGTTTTGGAGCCACTGAGTCTGCTGATTGTAGTAATACATTGTTTAGGGAGCTGAGAGTTTGCTCCGTTGAGTGGGTTAAATTCAGAGTTGCTATTTTGTTTGATAAGATGGTTTTGAAGGAATCGGAGTGCATTTTTTTCTGCGATCTGGTCCAATGAGTTGTTGTTGCAGGTTTCTGTTTTTGGTGGGTGGTGTTGGTGGAGATTTTGAATTTGATGGCGTGGTGGTCCGTCCATGGTAGTGGTATGTTGTCTTGTGTGTTGATGTCCAGATTTTGTTTGAAGATGAGGTCCAGAGTGTGTCCTGACCCGTGTGTGGGGGTCTTTATCAGTTGCTGGAGACCCAGTTCTTCCAGTTGGTTGATGCAGGCGGTCGCGATAGGGTCTTGGGTAGAGTTTGCCCAGAGGTTGAAGTCTCCAAGTACCAGGAAGTTTTTGGATTTCAGGGT
The DNA here is from genome assembly GCA_028564925.1 of Lithobates sylvaticus. Classification (NCBI taxonomy): domain Eukaryota; kingdom Metazoa; phylum Chordata; class Amphibia; order Anura; family Ranidae; genus Lithobates; species Lithobates sylvaticus. Next base: position 196,946,917 of record CM053034.1, read on the forward strand.
GTGTATTGAGATGAATTCCGTGAGGGGTGTAAGCAGATTGGTCTTTGGTCCTGGTGGTCTATAGCAAAGTAGAATGTGAGTGGTGTCATGGGGTGTTGATTGAAGATGTAGCGTCAGTGTCTCCATGAAAGGCACTGGGTTCTGTAAGATTGGTTTGGTGAGCGCCAGGTGCGATTTAAAAATCACTGCTAGGCCTCCTCCTTTTTTTCCTATCCGATGTTCAGTTAGGATCCTGTAGTTCTCCGGCACCAATTCGGTGAGGATGGTGTTGCAGTCGGGTGTTAGCCAGCTTTCCGTGATGAAGAGGCAGTCTATATTGTTTTGGGTGATGAAGTCGTGTACTTCTAGTCTGTGTTTGGCTGCAGATCTGGTGTTGATCATGGCGCATGCTAATTGTTGTGGTTGGGTTGGTATCTTCCTGTGTTTGAAGGTTGTTAGTAGGTCGGTCTTTAGTAGTCGTTCTTTTCGTAGAATTTTTGAATGGGAGCTGGCAATGTTGCTGTGGTATTCCTTAGTCTGTGGAGGACTTCTGCTGAATATTTAAAGTAGCACATGGCCAGAGGATGTACAAGTGGTCATGTACAAGTGGTCAGTAGGATGTGGACAAGAGAGTTGAGGTCAGAAGTCAAGCCAAGGTCATGTACCAGTGGTCAGTAGGACATCGATGAAATAATTGAAATTGGAAACCAAGCCAAGGTCTTGCATGGGTGGCCAGTAGGACTAAAGATAACAGGTGGTCAGTAGGATGTAGATGATAAAGCAGAGTTTGGAAGCCAAGGTCATGTATGAGTGATCAGTAGGATGTGGATGTGAGAGTTGAGATTGGAAGCCAAGCCATGGTCATGTATGGGTGGTCAGTACGAGGTGGATAAGAGAGTTGAGATTGGGAGCCAAGCCAAGGTCCCTTTAACAGGGTCTTACACTAAAGCCCCATACACACGGTCGGACTTTTTCATGGATTCTGTCCGATCGGACAAGGTTGTTGAAAAATCAGACCGTGTGTATGCACCATCGGACAGTGTTCGTCGGTTTGACCGACGGACAAAGTCTTATCTCCTGCTGGAAATCTTTGTCGTCAACACGGTCCGATCACACCAAATCCGATCGTGTGTACGGTTGTCCGACCGGACAAAGTGCCACGCATGCTCAGATCACATTACAAGACCAAAGCTATTGGCTACTAGCCTCTACGTAGTCCCATCGTAGGCAACAAACGTCACCACGTTCAGAATGATCGGATTTTCCGACAACTTTGTCCGACCGTGTGTACGCAAAACCAACATCGGACAAAGTATGACGGACATGATCCGACGGACCTGGTCCGCGGATTGTCCGACCGTGTGTATGGGGCTTAAGGGGTGGGAAAGATCGATCGATCGATCATGTGACCACTGTTATTGGCTGTCACAGTGGTCACACGATCAGGAGTCAGTCCCGCCAGCTACCGATCATCAGCGGAGACCATAAGCTGTCTTTGACATAGAAAGCTCTGTCACCAATGAATGCCTATGTGTGATATGTAGGTAGGAAGGATCAGGTGATCACTTGACGACAATCGTTTGCTGATGCATTTGAATGGAAGCCTGCTGTCGGTTTAAAATTCAAAGTTGTAAATTAGCCCATCGGAGATCAATCAGGCTTATGTGGTAAAATGGGCTGACTGCCCCCAGTGGATGGTAAAAATATTTGGTTCAGCCAAAGTTTTAGCTGTGCCCTGACTGCCCACCTAAAGAAGAACATGGAGCTGCTCAGGGCTGAACATATGCCATGGCTGCCATGCTTTGCTTCATGGCCACGACACATTCAAGTGTGAAGAATGGGGCCGCGCTACATTCACTACAACTGCCCTACAACTACATGGAATGCATGTGATTGTGGCGTGTTGGTGAGGGCCTTTAAGGGTTAAAACAGACATTGAGGAGGCAACATATCACCTACCAGCCACCTGTCAACTGCCCTCTTAAAAGCTATAAAAAGATCTACAGATGGCCACTAGAGGGAGGTCTAGGACTCTGTAGATGGAATGTGGTACAGCAAGCATGGAGGTTACTCTTTGACCTCTCCTGCACCCCTGTCCTTGGTCTTGTCGCCTGTGCCAGCCCCCATTACATAGAAACACATACTTTATTTCTTTGTGTTATAAATCCGGCTTAGGGCAGGTCAATGACATCTCAGTCTCTCCACCGTTTTTCCCGGCGTTCAGTTGGCTGACATCTCAGGGGGAGCTCTTTTAATCTTCGAGCGCATCTCCCAACCCAAGACCGTTATAAATGAGCAGCCAACTGTAAAATTAACTTAACTTTTATATTACAGATCAGACTCTCTAGAGCAAGACCTCAGCGCTGGAATTACTGGCGCACCGAACCTTTGTTTTAAATCACAGCGCGCCGTTCATCTTTGGCTGATTACGCCGTGGTCACCTTATTACCGACGGGAGGACACCTGGGCTCCCGGCACTATTTTCCCCGAACCTTCTCAATGGATATACGAGCTGGTTCAGTGAAGCGATGCAAAGACCAAAGGTGATGAAGAAAGTATTGACCAAAGGGCGATCGTTGTACTACGTAGTGAAAGCTGAATTGCAACAATGTATTTTATGTTGATGCACTATGCAATTTATAAGATGAAATAATCATACCTGGAAGCTGTTGAAAATTAGTTTTCCCGAGAGTGAGGGTGGAGGAGGGGTGGGGCTAATAGTGAATGGTGAGTGTGGCAAAATGATGCTAACAGCAGGAGGGGCCTAAAACGTGAGCCTACGTACCGAATGCAGGAGTCAGAAGTATGTTCATAGTGATGGGGTCAGGTATTGTGTTATGTTAGATATACAGTATATATATATATATATTGTGAGGGGTTAGCTCGGCAGCGGGTGTGTGTGACCCCCTGGATGGGTTCACAACACAAAATCAGGCACAGCAGACAGCGTTGTAGGTGGAAAAAACAAAGGTGCGGTTTATTTATGCTACATGCAGTGAAAAATATAACAGCCAAACAAAAAATAACATGAAAAGAAATCCTGGTCAGCTTGACCGCTTACTACACACGTAGATTCCCTGTCTAACAACTGAGTGCAGCCTTGTGCTGCACCAGTCCTTATCTCTGTTTTAGAGGTTTGCCACACAGGCGTTAAACTCACCACACAGAACAGGTACCACACAGAACAGGTGCCACACAGAACAGGTGCCACACAGAACAGGTGCCACACAGAACAGGTGCCACACAGAACAGGTGCCACACAGAACAGGTGCCACACTCCCCAGTCTACACAAAACTGGTTCCAGAATGGAGCATCTCCCTAAGCATGCTGGGGTTTTTTGTAGAGGACTTAATGAGCCCACTTACTTCAGCTGGGCTCATTAACTCTTCCCCTATAGGACTCCCAGCACTCCCCTCTAGTGGTATAAGTCAGTATAAAGCCTGAATCTAGGGCATACATATTTTCCATCCTGGATACAACCAGGTGATTTTACCTGCCTGCTGTCACAATATATATATATATATATATATATATATATATATTATACTTACAGCACCTTGAAAAAGTATTCAGACCCCTTGAAATTTTATTGGGATTTTATGTGATAGACCATGGGTCTTCAAACTACGGCCCTCCAGTTGTTCAGGAACTACAATTCCCATCATGCCTATTGATGTCTGTGAATGTCAGAGTTTTACAATGCCTCATGGGATGTGTAGTTCTGCAACAGCTGGAGGGGCCGTAGTTTGAGGATCCCTGTGATAGACCAACACAAAGTGAAGTGGAAGGAAAATGATAAATGGTTTTCAAACTTTTTTTACAAATAAATATGTGAAAAGTGTTGGGGGGGAGGGGCATTTGTATGGCGCCCCCCGGAGTCAATACTTTGTAGAACCGCCTTTCTGTCACGTACCTGGTGGTGCGAGCCCGAGATTGCAGGGAGAGGCCTCCCTTGCGTCTCCCACTCCTGGTCCCCTGGTGTGGGAACAGGAGAGACAGGAGTGAGGAGGAGCACGGGTGCCTGGCAGGATCAACAGACCGGAGGAAAGGAAACAGGTTAGCTGAGCAGGCAGGATCTCTGAGAAGCAGGCTCACAGGTAAACTGGATAGCAGAGCTGGCAGGATCGCAGGAAGCAGGCTCACAGGTAAACTGGATAGCAGAGCTGGCAGGATCGCAGGAAGCAGGCTCACAGGTAAACTGGATAGCAGAGCTGGCAGGATCACAGGAAGCAGGCTCACAGGTAAACTGGATAGCAGAGCTGGCAGGATCACAGGAAGCAGGCTCACAGGTAAACTGGATAGCAGAGCTGGCAGGATCACAGGAAGCAGGCTCGCAGGTAAACTGGATAGCGGAGCTGGCAGGATCACAGGAAGCAGGCTCGCAGGTAAACTGGATAGCAGAGCTGGCAGGATCACAGGAAGCAGGCTCGCAGGTAAACTGGATAGCAGAGCTGGCAGGATCACAGGAAGCAGGCTCACAGGTAAACTGGATAGCAGAGCTGGCAGGATCACAGGAAGCAGGCTCACAGGTAAACTGGATAGCAGAGCTGGCAGGATCACAGGAAGCAGGCTCACAGGTAAACTGGATAGCAGAGCTGGCAGGATCACAGGAAGCAGGCTCGCAGGTAAACCGGATAGCAGAGCTGACAGGATCACAGGAAACAGGCTCACAGGTAAACTGGATAGCGGAGCTGGCAGGATCACAGGAAACAGGCTCACAGGTAAACCGGATAGCGGAGCTGGCAGGATCACAGGAAGCAGGCTCACAGGTAAACCGGATAGCGGAGCTGGCAGGATCTGGACAACGGCTTGGCAGGTAAGTTCACAGGTACACTTGGATAGCAGAGCTGACAGGAACCGGACAACGGCTTGGCAAACAGGTTCACAGGTAAGCTTGGATAGCAGAGCTGACAGGAACTGGACAATGGCTTGGCAAACAGGTTCACAGGTAAGCTTGGATAGCAGAGCTGACAGGAACTGGACAATGGCTTGGCAAACAGGTTCACAGGTAAGCTTGGATAGCAGAGCTGACAGGAACTGAACACAGGAAACGGAACCACGGACTGGACTGGAACCAACAGGTGAACAGGCTCGTTACAGAGGGTCAGACTGCAGACTGGACAAGGCTGAACAAGGAACCAAAGTTCATCAAAAGTCAGGTAATAGATCTGAACCAGGGCAGGGTACAATGGATCAGGCAGGAGGATGGTCACTGGAAGCCGGGGTCGGGTACAGGCAGAAGGCAGGATAGTCTTAATGGCAAGCCGGGTCAAAGGAACAGGTATACAGGATCAGGTCTCACTTTAACACACCACAACGCTGTAGAGCAGACAGCAAAGACCGTCTGCTCAAGTCAGGCTTAAATAGGCCGGCTGGTGCTAACTAGGGCGCGCGCCCGTCTCCTTGTGCGCGGTTGTGCACGTGCCCGCGCCCGGGCGCGCATGCGCGTGCGCAATGGAATCTGAGGGCCAGGACGGCCCGGGTTTAGATTTCTGGCAGGATCTTCATGACATTGCCCCCCTCCTAGGGCAACCTCCGGGTGCCCCTCTGGGCAAATCTCTCGGGATGAGCTCTTTTGAAGGCTTGAACTAGACTCTTAGCATGGATATTACACTCGGGCTCCCAGGAATTCTCTTCAGGACCATATCCTTTCCATTTGATTAAGAACTGGTTCTGATTTCTCCTTTTTCTAACATTTAGTATGGCCTCTACCTCATATTCTTCCTCGCCATCTACCAAGACTGGGTCTGGGGGTACCGTCCTTCTGTTGGGAAAGGGGTTGGAAGTGGAAGGTTTTAACAGGGAAACATGAAAGACTGGATGGACCTTGAGGGAATCAGGAAGTTCCAACTCATAGGCTACTTCATTAATCTTCCGTTTGACTGGAAAGGGACCCAAGAACTTAGGGCCCAGTTTCTTTGAGGGACAAGCCAACTTCAGGTTCAAGGTGGAGAGCCATACTGTGTCACCTGGTGCCAGTATCAATTCTCCACGCCTTTTTCGGTCAAAGACTGTTTTGTTATGTTCCTGGGTCCGAGCCATGGTATCCTGCAGGAGTTGGTTATTGGAAGCAAAGAAGTCAATCTTCTCCTGGACTGCGGGCACAGTACATTCAGGAAGAGAATTGGGCAGGAATGAGGGGTGAAAGCCATAGTTGGCGAAGAAAGGTGTCTGTTGGGTGGCCGAGTGGATAGCGTTGTTATATGCAAACTCGGCAACCGGCAACAGGGAGATCCAATCGTCTTGGGAGAAGGAAGAAAAGCATCGAAGATATTGTTCCAGAGTCTGATTGGTTCTTTCGGTCTGCCCATTGGTTTGAGGGTGATAAGCGGAAGAAAACGATAGCTCAATGTTGAGGGCCTTGCAGAGTGATTTCCAGAACCGAGAGGTAAATTGTACCCCTCGGTCGGACACTATGTTGGCTGGTACCCCATGAAGTCTGATGATTTCTCGGATGAACACTTGTGCGGTTTCTGAGGCAGAAGGGGTGCCCTTCATAGGAACAAAGTGTGCCATTTTTGACAGACGATCAACTATCACGAAGATCGTAGTGTGGTCCTCTGCTGGGGGCAGTTCTACAATGAAATCTATGGACAGCATTTTCCAGGGACGATCTGGGACTGGTAATGGCTTGAGTAAGCCCCAGGCTTTGGTTCTGTGACTTTTGCTCCGAATACACACAGTACATGTTTCCACAAATTTCCTGCAGTCTTCCCTTAGCTGGGGCCACCAGAAGGTACGTTGTACCAATTCAGTGGTCTTGGTGACACCAAAGTGTCCAGCAAGCTTGTGATCATGGCACAATTCCAGGACGGTTACCCGCAGACCCTCGGGAATGAAAATCTTATCCCCATGCCACAATAGCCCATCCTTGGCCTGCAATCCAGGACCGGGAGTGGGTAAGAGGCCACTGGAAGCCCGCCTGAGCTGGGACCGTAGGTCTTCCTGTAGCAGGAGAAAGTTTCCAGGGGCAAGGACAGTGTCTGGAGGGGAACCATCCTGGGATTTGTGATACATACGAGACAGAGCGTCCGGCTTCGCATTTTTGGAACCCGGACGATATGTCACGTGAAAAGTAAAACGAGAGAAAAATAAGGCCCAACGGGCCTGTCTAGGTTTTAACCTCTTGGCAGTTTTTAAGTACTCTAGATTCTTGTGATCTGTGAAGATCAGGATTGGGTGAATAGCCCCTTCTAGCAGGTAACGCCACTCCTCGAGGGCGGTCTTTATGGCCAGTAATTCCCGATCCCCCACATCGTAGTTCTTCTCGGCTGGGGACAATTTCCGTGAGAAGAATGCCACGGGGTGTAGCAGGGCTTTGATGCCCTGTCTCTGGGACAGGATGGCCCCTACAGCTATCTCTGAAGCATCCACCTCGAGGACAAAGGGCAGAGAAGGATCTGGATGCTTCAGGATAGGAGCTGAGGTAAAGAGCCCCTTGAGGGCCTCGAAGGCCCCTTGGGCCTCAGGGGACCAATGAAAACGGGTACCTTGCTTGGTGAGTTGAGTAATGGGCGTCACTATGGCCGAGAATCCCTTGATGAATTTGCGATAAAAATTGGCGAAGCCAATGAATCGCTGGATCCCCTTTTTATCTGCAGGAACTGGCCAATCCAGGATGGCTGAGATTTTCTGGGGATCCATCCGGATGCCTCTACTGGAGATGATCAGACCTAGGAAGGGTATGCTTTCTACCTCAAAGAGACATTTTTCTGCCTTGGCATAAAGGCCATGTTGCCGAAGACGGCCCAACACACTTTTAACATGTCCACGATGCAGCTCTAGGGAGGAAGAGAAAATTAGTATGTCATCAAGATAAACAACAGCAAAAACATCAAGGAAGTCCCGAAGCACATCATTTATGAAGGACTGGAAGGTAGCGGGGGCGTTACAGAGTCCAAACGGCATCACCAGGTACTCGAAGTGCCCAAATCGAGACCGAAATGCCGTCTTCCATTCGTCCCCATCCTTTATACGTATTAAATTGTATGCCCCTCTGAGGTCCAGTTTAGAAAAGATGGAGGCCGTACCAAGCCTCTGAAACAGTTCAGGTACCAGGGGAAGCGGGTAGCGATTTTTAACTGTGACCTCGTTTAGGGCACGGTAGTCCACACAGGGCCTTAGAGAATGGTCCTTCTTCTCTACAAAAAATATTCCTGCACCTGCAGGAGACGTAGACGGGCGGATAAACCCCTTTTTCAGGTTATCATCTATATAGTCCTTTAATTTTCCCTGCTCCACCTCTGTTAATGGGAAGACTCTACCGAAAGGAATCTTGGCCCCGGGAAGAAGTTCAATGGGACAGTCATAGGGTCTATGGGGTGGCAGCACATCTGCCCTTTGTTTGCTAAACACATCCAGGTAAGCATGGTAGACTTCAGGGATGGACTGGCGTAGACCTGCCTCGTTTTCGAGGCAGAGCAGAGCAGAGGGTCCTGCGGGGACCAGGAAGCCGCAGGACCTTTGGCAGTAGGGAGAAGAAAAGGCCACCTCTCCTGTGGACCAGTTGATGACCGGGTTGTGTGCTTGCAGCCAGGGGATCCCTAGAATGACTGGAAACAAGGGAGAAGAAATTATGTCCAAACATAACAGTTCTTGATGTGACTCTGAGATCACTGTGTGCAGCGGGGCAGTCTCCTGAGTCACTGGGCCAGATTTGATGGTAGATCCATCTGCCAGGTGGACAGACAGGCCTTGTTTTCTCAGGCGGAGAGGAATTCGATGCCGGGCAGCAAAAGCAGAGTCCATAAAGCAACTACAAGCACCAGAGTCAATGAAAGCTGTGGTTTGTAGGGTCCTTCCTGAGAACTGGAAGGAGACAGAAAGGGCAAGATGAGATGAAACCCCGGTCACAGGATCCACATAACTGGAGAGAATTGTAGGGAACTTACGGAGTTTAGCCGGGCAGTTCCGGACATAATGACCAGGCTCTCCGCAATACAGGCACAGATTGTTGCTGCGGCGTCTCTGACGTTCTGCTGGGGTGAGAGAAGGCCGCAGGAGTCCAAGCTGCGTGGGTTCTGATGCTGAAGAGGGATGAGTAGGTTTAACAGAGGGAGCAGTGCGGAAATGACTTGGACCCCTGGGGAGCATCCAGGTAGGTTTTGGGGACCCCAAAGTTCGTTCGGCCCTACGCTCCCGTAGGCGCCGGTCAATTTGGATGCTTAGGTCTATGAGGGAATTCAGGGTCTGGGGTACCCCCACCCTGGCGAGCTCGTCTTTGAGTGCGTCTGAGAGGCCCATGCGGAATTGGTGACGGAGGGCAGCATCGTTCCAGTCGGTGTCGGCACCCCAACGCCTGAACTCAGCCACATAGTCCTCTGCTGGTCTTCGACCCTGTTGGAGAGAACGTAAGGCGGCCTCCGCAGTGGTTGAGAGTTGGGGGTCCTCATAAAGCTGCGCCATGGCATCAAAAAAGGTAGAGAGACTGGTCAATGCTGCATCCTTTTGTTCCACGAGACGGTGGGCCCAGATTTGGGGATCCCCAGTCAGTAGGGCTATCACAAAACCCACCTTGGTGGTCTCTAAAGAGAAAGTCCTGGGTTGCAGGGCAAAATGGAGTTCACAAGAGTTACGGAAAGTTCTGAAGCTACCACGGGTACCCGTAAATTTCTCTGGGATAGGTACCTTGGGCTCAGGTGGTAGCATCACTATAGTCTGGGTAGGTGCAGGCCCCGTTGGGGGTATTGCCGGGTGAGGAGGTCCTTGGGTACTGGATGGACCAGACAGGGCCAGTACCCGTTCCTCCAGCCGGGTGTAACCCTGCTGGAGGTTCTTCACCGCTTCGGTCAGACCTGCCAGGTGTTGGCCTAGCCCCTCCATGGCGGGGGCTCCCTGCTCGGGCTCAGACATGGCTGTCTGCTACTGTCACGTACCTGGTGGTGCGAGCCCGAGATTGCAGGGAGAGGCCTCCCTTGCGTCTCCCACTCCTGGTCCCCTGGTGTGGGAACAGGAGAGACAGGAGTGAGGAGGAGCACGGGTGCCTGGCAGGATCAACAGACCGGTGGAAAGGAAACAGGTTAGCTGAGCAGGCAGGATCTCTGAGAAGCAGGCTCACAGGTAAACTGGATAGCAGAGCTGGCAGGATCGCAGGAAGCAGGCTCACAGGTAAACTGGATAGCAGAGCTGGCAGGATCGCAGGAAGCAGGCTCACAGGTAAACTGGATAGCAGAGCTGGCAGGATCACAGGAAGCAGGCTCACAGGTAAACTGGATAGCAGAGCTGGCAGGATCACAGGAAGCAGGCTCACAGGTAAACTGGATAGCAGAGCTGGCAGGATCACAGGAAGCAGGCTCGCAGGTAAACTGGATAGCGGAGCTGGCAGGATCACAGGAAGCAGGCTCGCAGGTAAACTGGATAGCAGAGCTGGCAGGATCACAGGAAGCAGGCTCGCAGGTAAACTGGATAGCAGAGCTGGCAGGATCACAGGAAGCAGGCTCACAGGTAAACTGGATAGCAGAGCTGGCAGGATCACAGGAAGCAGGCTCGCAGGTAAACTGGATAGCAGAGCTGGCAGGATCACAGGAAACAGGCTCACAGGTAAACTGGATAGCGGAGCTGGCAGGATCACAGGAAACAGGCTCACAGGTAAACCGGATAGCGGAGCTGGCAGGATCACAGGAAGCAGGCTCACAGGTAAACCGGATAGCGGAGCTGGCAGGATCTGGACAACGGCTTGGCAGGTAAGTTCACAGGTACACTTGGATAGCAGAGCTGACAGGAACCGGACAACGGCTTGGCAAACAGGTTCACAGGTAAGCTTGGATAGCAGAGCTGACAGGAACTGGACAATGGCTTGGCAAACAGGTTCACAGGTAAGCTTGGATAGCAGAGCTGACAGGAACTGAACACAGGAAACGGAACCACGGACTGGACTGGAACCAGCAGGTGAACAGGCTCGTTACAGAGGGTCAGACTGCAGACTGGACAAGGCTGAACAAGGAACCAAAGTTCATCAAAAGTCAGGTAATAGATCTGAACCAGGGCAGGGTACAATGGATCAGGCAGGAGGATGGTCACTGGAAGCCGGGGTCGGGTACAGGCAGAAGGCAGGATAGTCTTAATGGCAAGCCGGGTCAAAGGAACAGGTATACAGGATCAGGTCTCACTTTAACACACCACAACGCTGTAGAGCAGACAGCAAAGACCGTCTGCTCAAGTCAGGCTTAAATAGGCCGGCTGGTGCTAACTAGGGCGCGCGCCCGTCTCCTTGTGCGCGGTTGTGCACGTGCCCGCGCCCGGGCGCGCATGCGCATGCGCAATGGAATCTGAGGGCCAGGACGGCCCGGGTTTAGATTTCTGGCAGGATCTTCATGACACTTTCTCTGCAATTACAGCTGCAAGTCTTTTTGGGGATGTCTCTACCAGCTTTGCACATCTAGAGAGGGGCATTTTTTCCCATTCTTCTTTGCAAAATATCTAAAGCTCTGTCAGATTGGATGGAGAGCGTCTGTGAACAGCAAATTTCAAGTCGTGCCACAGATTCTCAATTGGATTTAGGTCTGGACTGTGACTGGGCCATTCTAACACATGAATATGCTTTGATCTAAAACCATTCTATTGTAGCTCTGGCTGTATGTTTCGGGTCGTTGTCCTGCTGGAAGGTGAACCTCCGCCCTGGTCTGAGGCCACCATTATTTTACAGCACTGCCTTAACCCTCTTGGGCATGGAGTTCACCAGAGCTTCACAGGTTGTCACTGGAGTCCTCTTCCACTAACATGACGACATCACGGAGCTGGTGGATGTTAGAGACCTTGCCCTCCTCCACCTTCCAGTTAAAGATGCCCCACAGATGCTCAATAGGGTTTAGGTCTGGAGACATGCTTGGCCAGTCCATCACCTTTACCCTCAGCTTCTTTAGCAAGGCAGTGGTCATCTTGGAGGTGTGTTTGGGGTCGTTATCATGTTGGAATACTGCCCTGCGGCC
>CM053034.1:196960624-197018462 GCA_028564925.1 Lithobates sylvaticus
CCTTTCATTGCCCATCAGTGCCACCTATCAGTGCCTATCATTGGCGTCTGTCAGTGCCCATGAGTGCTGCCTATCAGTGCTTATCATTGCCCATCAGTGCCGCCCATCAATGCCTATCAGTGCCGCCTATCAGTGCCCATTAGTGCCGCCTATCAGTGCCTATCATTGCCGCCTGTCAGTGCCCATCAGTACCTATCATTGCCCTATCAGTGTTGCCTATCAGAGCCATATATCAGACAGTACCGCCCATCAGTGGTGCCTATCAGTGCCCATCCATGCTGCATATTAGTGCCACCTCATCAGTACCCATAAGTGCCGCCTCATCAGCGCACATCAGTGAAGGAGAAAAATTACTTATTTACAACATTTTATAACAGAAACTAAGAAACAAAACTTTCCCAAATGTTCGGTCTTTTTTCGCTTGTTTAGCACAAAAAAAAATAAAAAAAACAGCAGTGATTAAATACCACCAAAAGAAAGTTCTATCTGTCTAAAAAAAAAGATGTTGTTTGGGTACAGTGTTCCATGACCGCACAATTGTCATTCAAAGTGCAACAGCGCAGAAAGCTGAAAATTGGCCTGGGCAGGAAGGGGGTGAAAGTGCAGGTATTGAAGTGGTTCAAAGAAGGTTAGAAAAAAAAAAGGATGGGTGAAGTGGAGGGGACTTCATTAACCACTTGCCGACCAGCTCACACAGATATACTGCTGCAGGTTTGACAGTGCTGCGTGAACCACGGTACCTGTACGGCGATTCACGCAGGTGCACCCGCGATCGCCTAGTACAGAGGCAGAGGCAGAATGGGAATCAGCCAGTGTGAACAAGCGGATCCCCGTTCTGACAGGGGGACATGTCAGAGATCTTCTGTTCCCAGTGATCGGAAACAGCGATCTCTGTCATGTCCCTGGTAGCCCCCCCCCCCCCCCTACATTTAGGACACACTTAGGGAACACACTTAACCCCTTGAGCTCCCCTTACTGTTAACCCCTTCCCGTGTCATTTTTATATTAATCAGGGCATTTTTATATTTTTTGTGGGACTGCCTCATTGTGGCGGACAAATCTGACCCCAAATGACACTTTTTGGGGACCAGTGACATAATATAATAATGTCACTGGTCCCCAAAAAGTGTCATTTGGGGTCAGATTTGTCCGCCGCAATAAGGGCAGTCCCACTAAAAATCACAGATCGCCACCATTACCAGTAAAAACAATAAAAAAAAATAAAAGTCCCTAATAAATATCCCATAAATTGTCGATCTTTGTTTGTTTATAGCGCAAATAATAAAAAAGGCAAAGGTGTTCAAATACCACCGAGGGTACTTAGGGAACTCAAGTCAAGTAATTGCCAGACCGTTGTTCCTAATTTTTACTGACAGTCTACTGACTGGAATGGTACCAGCTGATTGGAGAAAAGCCAATGTAGCACCAATATTTAAAAAGGGCCCAAAATACATCCCTGGGAATTACAGACCAGTCAGCCTAACATCAATAGTATGTAAACTCTTGGAGGCGATGAGAAGGGGCTATATACAAGATTTTAGTAATGAGAACGGTATCATTAGCAGTAATCAGCATGGATTCCTGAAGAATCGTTCTTGCCAAACCAATCTATTAACCTGCTATGAGGAGGTGAGTTGCCATCTAGATAAAGGAAGGCCCGTAGACGTGGTGTATCTTGATTTTGCAAAAGCATTTGACGCAGTTCCCCATAAACTTTTACTGTACAAAGTAAGGTCTATTGGCATGGATCATGGCATGGAGTTCAGAGGGTGGTGATCAATGTAAAAAATAGAATGGTCAGGGGTGGGTAGTGGGGTCCCCCAGGGTTCTGTGCTGGGACCAATCCTATTATTTGTTCATAAACAACTTGGAGGATGGGGATGGGGTAAACAGTTCAATCTCAGTATTTGCGGACGATACTAAGCTAAGCAGGGCAATAACTTCTCCACAGGATGTGGAAACCTTGCAAGAAGATCTGAACAAATTAATGGGGTTTTTCAACTACATGGCAAATGAGGTTCAATGTGGAAAAATGTAAAATAATGTATTTGGGTGGCAAAAATCTGAATGCAATCTATAGAGTGGGGGGAGAACCTCTGGGGGAATCTAGGATGGAAAAGGACCTGGGGGTCCTAGTAGATGATAGGCTCAGCAATGGCATGCAATGCCAAGCTGCTGCTAACAAAGCAAACAGAATATTGGCATTAAAAAGGGGATTAATTCCAGAGATAAAACAATAATTCTCCGGCTCTACGCGACTCTGGTCCGGCTGCACCTGGAGTATGCCCTCAAGTTCTGGGCACCAGTCCTCAGGAAGGATGTACTGGAAATGGAACGAGTACAAAGAAGAAGGGAAACTAAGCTAATAAAGGGTCTGGAGGATATTAGTTATGAGGAAAGGTTGCGAGCACTGAACTTATTCTCTTTGGAGAAGAGACGCTTGATAGGGGATATGATTTCAATATATAAATACCGGATTTGTGACCCCACTATAGGGGGAAAACTTTTTCAAGGAAGGGAGTTTAACAAGACTCGTGGCCACTCATTAAAATTAGAAGAAAAGAGGTTTAACCTTAAACTGCATAGAGGGTACTTAACGTAAAAGCGGCGAGGATGTGGAATTCCCTTCAGGCGGTTGTCTCAGGGGGGGGGGAATCGATAGTTTCAAGAAACTATTAGATAAGCACCTGAAGGACCGCAACATACAGGGATATACAATGTAATACTGACATATAATCACACACATAGGTTGGACTTGATGGACTTGCGTCTTTTTTCAACCTCACCTACTATGTAACCACCAAAAGAAATCTCTGTTTGTGGGAAAAAAAGGACATCAACTTTGTTTGGGGACAGCGTCGCACGACCGCGCAATTGTCAGTTAAAGCGACACAGTGCCGTATCGCAAAAAAAAAATGGCCTGGTCATTAAGGGGGTGTGACGGGAGTCACTTTTGGGCGCAGGGTGACTAAGAAAATAATGAACCCTGTATCTGCCAAATTAGAAATAGTGTCTGATTCATAATGCTGGGACAAATACTGTTAGGAGATGCTGATGTCAGTTCCAGCCACCTGTCTCTGTCTGTGTCTGCTATAATGTAAATTAGTCTAGTATGACTTGTCACAGCTTCTAATGCCGCGTACACACGACCGGACTTTTCGACAGCAAAGGTCCGACGGAACGAATCCGTCGGACAATTCGATCGTGTGTGGGCTCCATCAGACTTTTGCTGTGGAAAAATCTGACAGACTTTAGAAATAGAACATGCTTCAAATTTTTCCACTGGAACTCTGCCGGACCCAGTTCCTATGGAAAGATCCGCTCGTCTGTGTGCTAGTCCGACGGACAAACAACGATGCTAGGACAGCTATTGGCTACTGGCTATGAACTTCCTTATTCTAGTCCAGTCGTACGCCATCACGTTCGAATCCGTCGAACTTTAGTGTGATTGTGTGTGGTCAAGTCCGTTCATCGGAACTCCGTCGAAAGTCCATCGGACCTAGTCCGTCGAAAATTTCCGCTCGTGTGTACGTGGCATAAGAGTCTTTCATCTAGTGTACTAATTAGCCCTGCAATTGTATGTGCAAGGAGTTCTGTGTTGAGATGTATGATAATGTGTATTGTATAGTCGGTGAGCTAGGAGACGTGAAGTCTGTCCTAAAGGTCATGTCTCTGAGTCACCTAGGCTGTCTAAAGGATTAGTTAATGAGCTCATGTTAATTAAGTTTCTGGTCACAGGTGTATTTTCAGAGTATATAATAGACATGTGCACAATAGAAAAATTTGTTTATTTTCGTTTCGTTTCTTTTGTTTCCGTTGATTCGTAACGATTCGTAAATTCGTAAGTCGTAAGTCGTCGGTGTTCGTATTCGTAACGATTCGTATTTTCGTAAGAGTTTATTTTTTCGTTGATTCGTTTTTCCGTTAGTTTAATTTTCGTTTATTCGAAATTCGGACGCATTCGTATTTTCGTAGTTCTAGTTACATTCGTACTTTCGTTAGATTGATTTATTAGTACTTTTGTAACATTGTTTTTGTAGATTCGTAAATTCATAATTTTATGTAATGTGTATGCTATTACATTTTAAGAGACACAGAAAATTACGAATCGAAAAAAAAAGTTACGAATGTACGAATTTTTTCGTTCAATCCATTCGAAGCACGTTAAGCAGCGCCATTGTAAGAGACACGGAAAAATTACCAATCAACAAAAAAAAAAGTTACGAATGTACGAATTTTTTCGTTCAATCCCTTCGAAGCACGTTAAGCAGCGCCATTGTAAGGGACACGGAAAATTACCAATTCAACAACAAAAAAAAAGTTACGAATGTACGAATTTTTTCGTTCATTTTGATTTTCGTTGTTCCTGTTTTCTTTTTTTCGGATTTTCTTCTTTCGTAGTTTCGTTGTTTCTAATTAATTTTTTTCCGGATTTTCGTTGTTTTTCGGATTCGTTCGATTCGAACATTCGTTATTCGTTAAAATTTTTAGCGAATCGTTCGTTCATTCGTACGATAACGAATGAACGAATATAACGAATTTTAACGAAAAACGAAAAAAAACGAAAGAATTGCACATGTCTAGTATATAAGACTTGTATGCCTTTTAATAAAGATTCATTCCTGCTTGACCCTCAATACAGAGCCTTGTCTCCTACTTGGGGGGAGAATTATTCGTATGGGTTTCTTGTTCAGCTGATTGGAGTGTTCGATAGCTGCCTTTGTGTTTGGGTATGGAATGTTCTAAACAACTTTAACCCCTTTCATACTCGGGGTGTCGTTTACAGGCGGCAAATCCTTTTCCGGGGCTGAAGTGGTTAAGAGGGTGAAGATCAGCTTTAACGTGGCCTATGCAGCTATCTGCTGCCTCTAGTGGCCATGGCACCCTTGGACATGGCCTATTGAGGAATTCGGGTTCCATCAATACACCCCTCCAGCTCCTGCGCTCTTTTCCATTTCCGCAGATCCTCTCATTGAATCTCTTCACATCCTCAGCATTTCATCTCAATATCCCCCGAAAGCCGGCTGTCTCTAATCCATTTTATTTTTCATTTTCAAAGTGCCCGGACATTGATAAATCTGCATTAGGCAGCGACACGCTCCACCTAAGAGACTGAATTAGTTTGTAAAAAGAATTATTAAAGTCTTTTGATGTTAATAAATACCATCTCGCTCGGCGTTTGAAGGCGCGGGGCCGCTGCGCTTTTGTCAACAGACAAGGATAATAGCGAGAAGCAGTTGTGATCACAAACATATAATTTAATGACTAAAATGGAGTTGGTGCCGTTATCAGCGAGGCCAAAAGCAATTTACAGAAAGGAGTTTTTTTTTGTTGTTTTTTTAACAGCAACCGTAAAAAAAAAAAAAAAAAAATTGGAAATCATAGAGGGAATCGTCTGCTGTGACAAATAACAGCGGCGTGACACGCCAGACATTATTATTTCAGCGAAAATATTTCAATATTTTTTTTTTTTTTAATTGCTACTGAAAAAAAAAAAAATATTGTGTACACACGCCGCCGACGGCCTTAATTGCTCTTCACAGTGTGAGTGGCTGCAGAAATGAATGAGCGGAGATTTGTCTCTCTTAGGATCCGTTTAATAGGAGATGAGACCCAAAGCCACATATTTATTTAGGTGGAGCGCCTGCAATTATTCCGCGCATCGACGCCACCAGATCATGAGACCAATTAAGATGACAAAACGTCCCATTAAAAAGCGGGAAGCTAGACGTTGTGTACGGTTTTGAAGAAATAAAAAAAAAAAAATGTAAAATATTACATAATGGTTTTAGATAAACAACATGCATAGAGATTATTTATTTTTTTCTCTGGGTCGCCAGGGAACGATCGGGATTGAGTGGCGGCTGCAAATGAATTTTTATGAACCCGGGGGTATTGTGGGAAATATTGGCAAGGTGACTTCTATGATATCTCAGAGGGTTTATTCTCCTGCAGGACAGTCATGTGACTTCTCTGAAACTATTTCCATTATGAGGGAATTCTGGGAAAGAACATGGAGGCAATGACCTTTATGGTTCAGATGTTTTTTCTTATTTAAAGCTTAATTGACCATTCAGCTTAAGAGCCTAGGTCAATGGGCTTTGGGCTTGTGCCAATGGCATCAGTTTGAGATGCTTCTGAGATCATTCAGAATTCTTGATAGGTACATTTGACCTGCAGTTGACCTTCCATTAATCTACACTTGGCTTGCGGTTGACCATCCATTGATCTACACTTGGCTTGCAGTTGACCATCCATTGATCTACACTTGGCTTGCAATTGACCATCCATTGATCTACACTTGGCTTGCAGTTGACCTTCTATTGATCTACACTTGGCTTGCAGTTGACCATCCATCGATCTACACTTGGATTGCAGTTTACCATCCATCGATCTACACTTGGATTGCAGTTGACCTTCCATTGATCTACACTTGGCTTGCAGTTGACCTTCCACTGATCTACACTTGGCTTGCAGTTGACCATCCATTGATCTACACTTGGCTTGCAATTGACCATCCATTGATCTACACTTGGCTTGCAGTTGACCTTCCATTGATCTACACTTGGTTTGCAGTTGACCATCCATTGATCTACACTTGGGTTGCAGTCGACCATCCATTGATCTACACTTGGCTTGCAGTTGACCATCCATTGATCTACACTTGGTTTGCAGTTGACCTTCCATTGATCTAAACTTGGTTTGCAGTTGACCTTCCATTGATCTACACTTGGCTTGCAGTTGACCTTCCATTGATCTAAACTTGGCTTGCAGTTGACCATCCATTGACATCCATTGACCTACATCGGACTTGCAGTCAACTGTTCCTTGACCTACATTTGACTTGCAGTTAAAGTGGAGCTCCGGATGTAGGTCAATGGATGATCTACACTTGGCTTGCAGTTGACCTTCCACTGATCTACACTTGGCTTGCAGTTGGCCATCCATTGACCATTCAGCTTAGGAGCCTAGGTCAATGGGCTTTGGGCTTGTGCCAATGGCATCAGTTTGAGATGCTTCTGTGATCATTCAGAATTCTTGATAGGTACATTTGACCCGCAGTTGACCTTCGATTGCTCTACACTTGGCTTGCAGTTGACCATCCATCGATCTACACTTGGCTTGCAGTTGACCATCCATTGATCTACACTTGGCTTGCAGTTGACCTTCCACTGATCTAAACTTGGCTTGCAGTTGACCTTCCATTGATCTACACTTGGCTTGCAGTTGACCATCCATTGACATCCATTGACCTACATCGGACTTGCAGTCAACTGTTCCTTGACCTACATTTGACTTGCAGTTAAAGTGGAGCTCCGGATGTAGGTCAATGGATGATCTACACTTGGCTTGCAGTTGACCTTCCACTGATCTACACTTGGCTTGCAGTTGGCCATCCATTGACATCCATTGACCATTCAGCTTAGGAGCCTAGGTTAATGGGCTTTGGGCTTGTGCCAATGGCATCAGTTTGAGATGCTTCTGAGATCATTCAGAATTCTTGATAGGTACATTTGACCTGCAGTTGACCTTCCATTGCTCTACACTTGGCTTGCAGTTGACCATCCATCGATCTACACTTGGCTTGCAGTTGACCATCCATTGATCTACACTTGGCTTGCAGTTGACTATCCATGGATCTACACTTGGCTTTCAGTTGACCTTCCATTGATCTACACTTGGTTTTCAGTTGACCTTCCATTGATCTACACTTGGCTTGCAGTTGACCATCCATTGATCTACACTTGGCTTGCAGTTGACCATCCATTGATCTACACTTGGCTTGCAGTTGACCATCCATGGATCTACACTTGGCTTTCAGTTGACCTTCCATTGATCTACACTTGGCTTGCAGTTGACCATCCATTGACATCCATTGACCTACATCGGACTTGCAGTCAACTGTTCCTTGACCTACATTTGACTTGCAGTTAAAGTGGAGCTCCGGATGTAGGTCAATGGATGATCTACACTTGGCTTGCAGTTGACCTTCCACTGATCTACACTTGGCTTGCAGTTGGCCATCCATTGACATCCATTGACCATTCAGCTTAGGAGCCTAGGTCAATGGGCTTTGGGCTTGTGCCAATGGTATCAGTTTGAGATGCTTCTGTGATCATTCAGAATTCTTGATAGGTACATTTGACCCGCAGTTGACCTTCGATTGCTCTACACTTGGTGTCAGGAACGGTGCTATTACCTGGATCGCCTGCTGGTGTCACTGTTTCCTTTGGCATCAAAGGGTGCAGTTCTGGTGGCCACCAGCAGGGGTCTCCCAGCCGATGGACATTGTCAGGAATGGTGTTATTACCTGGATCGCCTGGTGGTGTCACTACTTCCTTCAACATCAAAGGGTGCAGTTCTGGTGGCCACCAGCGGGGGTCTCCCAGCAGATGGACATGCCAGGAATCAGGCTACACCTGTTGTGGATTTGCTGGGTATATAAGCCTGTCCTTCACTGAGGTTCAGTGCTTCAGTATTCCTTTCTGTAGCCTTGTCTTGCCTGTTCTGAAACCTGATCCTGATCCTGGACCTGAAACCTGTACCTGTACCTGTAAGCTGACCCGTTATCTGCTTCCTGCCCTGTCCTGGATGTTGTCCCCCTTACCTGGTTCCTGAGACCCGTCCCCTGACTCCTGCCTTGATGTTCCCTTGCTTCCTGTTTCCCCCTTGGTCTCTCCTCCCTGCCTTGTGTATATATATATATGTTCCATTTCCTTGAGTGTATAGTTAGTTAGTTAGTTAGTTAGATTAGGGCTTGGGGGTTTGCTGTGTTATTTGTGTTCTTGCTTGTTTGTGGTTGCTGTGTTTATGTGTGTCTTTATTATTAATAAATATATCTTTATCACTACCTTTTGGAGCCTGATTCCTTTAGTGCAGCCCATCGATCTGTTCACTAGTGTTGGATGCCTGTGTTTAGGCTCCACTCATGACACTTGGCTTGCAGTTGACCATCCATCGATCTACACTTGGATTGCAGTTGACCATCCATTGATCTACACTTGGCTTGCAGTTGACCTTCCACTGATCTAAACTTGGCTTGCAGTTGACCTTCCATTGATCTACACTTGGCTTGCAGTTGACCATCCATTGACATCCATTGACCTACATCGGACTTGCAGTCAACTGTTCCTTGACCTACATTTGACTTGCAGTTAAAGTGGAGCTCCGGATGTAGGTCAATGGATGATCTACACTTGGCTTGCAGTTGACCTTCCACTGATCTAAACTTGGCTTGCAGTTGACCTTCCATTGATCTACACTTGGCTTGCAGTTGACCATCCATTGACATCCATTGACCTACATCGGACTTGCAGTCAACTGTTCCTTGACCTACATTTGACTTGCAGTTAAAGTGGAGCTCCGGATGTAGGTCAATGGATGATCTACACTTGGCTTGCAGTTGACCTTCCACTGATCTACACTTGGCTTGCAGTTGGCCATCCATTGACATCCATTGACCATTCAGCTTAGGAGCCTAGGTTAATGGGCTTTGGGCTTGTGCCAATGGCATCAGTTTGAGATGCTTCTGAGATCATTCAGAATTCTTGATAGGTACATTTGACCTGCAGTGGACCTTCCATTGCTCTACACTTGGCTTGCAGTTGACCATCCATTGATCTACACTTGGCTTGCAGTTGACCATCCATTGATCTACACTTGACTTGCAGTTGACCTTCCACTGATCTAAACTTGGCTTGCAGTTGACCTTCCATTGATCTACACTTGGCTTGCAGTTGACCTTCCATTGATCTACACTTGGCTTGCAGTTGACCATCCATTGACATCCACTGACCTACATCGGACTTGCAGTTGACTGTTCCTTGACCTACATTTGACTTGCAGTTAAAGTGGAGCTCCGGATGTAGGTCAATGGATGATCTACACTTGGCTTGCAGTTGGCCATCCATTGACATCCATTGACCTACATCGGACTTGCAGTTGACTGTTCCTTGACCTACATTTGACTTGCAGTTAAAGTGGAGCTCCAGACCCCCCCATCAAAAAATTAAATTATGTCTCCCAGGATTCTGTGGTGTGGGCATAACCTGTCAGAAGTGACTCATGCAGATAGGGAAGAGGGAGCAGACAGAAATAACATTAGGTTCTTTGGCTTGAGGCAAGTACACTATAGAGGCATATGCTTTGTTCATTTTTCATATCAGGGGTAAACCTGTTCAATTGCTTGGTAACACAAATTGCTAATCAGCCAATCACACGGCAGCAACTCAATGCATTTGGGCATCTAGAGGACAACTTGCTGAAGTTCAAACCAAGCATCAGAATGGGGGAGAAAGGGGATTGAAGTGACTTTGAACGTGGCACGGTTGTTGGTGGCAGACGGGCCCGTCTTAGTATTTCAGAGATTTTCACGCTGTCGGCACATATACGTTGGCAGAATGGCACGGCGCGCGCTGTCCGTGGGACCCGCGGACTCGATCACCATGGGGATACCCACAATCGTGTCACGGAGCTCAAGAATGGGGAGATGCCGATGTAAACAGCATCTCCCCATTCTGCCTAATGACTGTCATCGGGAGCAGCGATCAGTGTCCACGTCACACAAGCCCATCCCCCAGACAATTAAAAGCACTCCCCTAGGAACACTTAACCCCTCCCCGCCCCCTATTGGTTAACCCCTTCACTGCCCGTGACATTTTTACAGTAATCAATGCAATTTTATAGCATCGATCGCTGTATTAATGCCAATGGTCCCAAAAATGTGTCAAAATTGTCCGATGTGTCCGCCATAATGTCGTAGTCACGATAAAAATCGCTGATCGCCGCCATTACTAGTAAAAAAAAAAAATTATTAATAAAAATGCCATAAAACTATCCCCTATTTTGTAGACGCTATAACTTTTGCGCAAACAATCAATAAACGCTTATTGCGATTTTTTTTTTTTTTTACCAAAAATATGTAAAAAAATACATATCTGCCTAAACTGAGGGAAAAAAATGTTTATATATTTTTGGGGGATATTTATTATAGCAAAAAGTAAAAAATAATGCATTTTTTTCAAAATTGCGCTCTATTTTTGTTTATAGCACAAAAAATAAAAACCGCAGGGGCGATTAAATACCACCAAACGAAAGCTCTATTTGTGGGAAAACAAGGACGCCAATTTTGTTTGGGAGCCAATCGCACGACCGCGCAATTGTCAGTTAAAGCGACGCAGTGCCGAATCGCAAAAAAAAAACGCTCTGGTTAGGAAGGGGGTAAATCCTTCCGGGGCTGAAGTGGTTAATGTGGCATGTCACCAAAACTCCCTTTTTATTGCCTTTAACAGAATAATATATTGGCTACAAAACCAGTATATAGACGCGGATCCACAAGACAAAGTAAAATCTTATGTCACCGGCAGTAATAAGACCCGTTACCTCTGCAGATTTCTGCCCGCGGCCATAAGACTCGGTTTGCCATTTGAAGGAGATTTACGCGCGCCTGCCGCGGTGATATATCGATCGGCTCCCGGTATAAAACGCACTTTTACTTTTCTGCTTGCTCTTGAGTGAGACGTATTATAAATTCATCAGGGGCAGCGGCCGTAAATCCCGGGGAAAGTGTCAATTCCGCCATAAAACGGCGCTAACTCGGAACACCAACTGGTGACATTTGAAGGAGTGTTGGGTTGGCGTACGATCGCTCCGGAATGCTGACGGAAAATGTTTCCGGCTCAAGGACAAACAGACAACAAAACTTCCCCGTGACAGACGATCCTGAATGCAAAGTGTAAATCCAACTTTATACAAGTTTTCAACCACAAACAAGTCGTAAATCTCACCGACGTCTTCGATTTTTACTGCGTCGTCATCTTTGTATTCACTTAAAGCCAAAGTTTAATCTGCTTATAGTTTGTTCCCCCTCCCCCCCTAATCAACATGCTGATAAAAAAATTTAATTTTCATTACATTATTAAAGATGTCATCACTGGGTCTTTGTGCTTCTCTATGCCATGTATGTAGATCATGACTGGTGGGAGGGACCAGCAGAGTGTTGTACATACCTTCCTGACAACATCACAGCAGCCAGCCTCAGTACTCCTCCCTTAGAAAGCCCTCATGCAAGCAGCGGGCTGGCCCGTGGGAGGAGTTATGAAAATTTCATGAAGGGGGGGGTCAATCAGGAAGAGCAGGTGCTCCTAAGCAGGAAAGCAGACCACTCTAGGTAACGCCCACGTAGTACTTTCTCAAGGGCCATCAACCTTGATGCAAGCAGTGGGCTGGCCCATGGGAGTAGTTATGTACATTTCACGATGGGTGGGGTCAATATGGAAGAGCAGGAGCTCCTAAGCATAGGATGCAGACCACTCTAGGTAACACCCACTTAGTACTCCCCTTAAAGAGCCATCAACCTTGATGCAAGCAGTGGGCTGGCCCGTGGGAGGAGTTATGTACATGTCTTGAGGGGTGGAGTCAATCTGGAAGAGGAGGTGTTCCTAATCAGGAATGCAGTCCACTCTAGGTAACGCCCACTTAGTACTCTTCAAGGGCCATCAACCTTGATGCAAGCAGTGGGCTGGCCGGTGGGAGGAGTTATGTACATGTCTTGAGGGGTGGAGTCAATCTGGAAAAGGAGGTGTTCCTAATCAGGAATGCAGTCCACTCTAGGTAACGCCCACTTAGTACTCTTCAAGGGCCATCAACCTTGATGCAAGCAGTGGGCTGGCCCATGGGAGGAGTTATGTCAATTTCTTGAAGGGTGGGGTCAATATGGAAGAGCAGGTGCTCCTAAGCATAGAATGCAGACCACTCTCAGTAACACCCACTTAGTACTTTGTCAAGGACCATCAACCTTGATGTAAGCAGTGGGCTGGCCCGTGGGAGGAGTTATGTACATTTCTTGATGGGTGGGGTCAATATGGAAGAGCGGGTGCTTCTAAGCAGGAAGGCAGTCCACCCTAGCTAACATCACTTAGTACTTTCTCAAAGACCATCAACCTTGATGCAAGCAGTGGACTGGCCCATGGGAGGAGTTATGTAAATTTCTTGAAGGGTGGAGTCAATATGGAAGTGTAGGTGCTCCTAAGCAGAGAATGCAGACCACTCTAGGTGACACCCACTTAGTACTTTTTCAAGGCCAATCAACCTTGATGCAAGCTGGGGGCTGGCCCATGGGAGGAGTTATGTACATTTCTTGATGGGTGGGGTCAATCTGGAAGAGCAGGTGCTTCTAAGCAGGAATGCAGTCCACCCTAGGTAACACCCACTTAGTACTCCCCTCAAAGAGCCATCAACCTTGATGGAAGCAGTGGGCAGGCCTGTGGGAGGAGTTACGTACATTTCTTGATGGGTGTGGTCAAATTTGAAAGAGCAGGGGCTCCTGAGTCGGAATGTAGACCACTCCAGTTAGTGCCCACTTAGTACTCTTTCAAGAGCCATCAACCTTGATGTAAGCAGTGGGCTGGCAGGAGTTATGCAGATATCAAAATACTTTGATGGGTGGATGCAAGTTTGGAAGTATTGGCATTTTATTTGCATGCAGACCGCACACAAATCCAATGCATGAAAGGGGCAGGCCATGGATTATAGGGCTTGGGGGGAAGGGCTAGATCAGCCATTCTCAGCCAGGGTTCCAAGAGGAATAATGGATCTATATTGGACAACCCATTTAATCAATATCCCACAAATATGAAAGTGGATTTTAATTAATGGTGCAGAATATGATTGATTATCAATCACATCTCTATTTCCACTATGTAATCTCATCAATAATTTTCTGACCTGGACGATTGACTCCCTGGAAAAACTTTTAAAGGAAGGGGCTCAGGCCATTTTTTGCCTCTTTGGCAATTCCTCCACTGGCCTTTAGTCATTGTCCACCACCTTCTCTGCCAATCCCTCCAATGGCCTCCATTCAGTGTCCACCACCCTTCTCTGCCAATCCTTCCACTGGCCTCTGTTTAGTGTCCAACACCTCTCTCTGTCAATCCCTCCAATGGCCTCCATTCAGTGTCCAACATCGCTCTATGTCAATCCCTCCACTGCCCTCCATTCAGTGTCCACCACCCTTCTCTGCCAATCCCTCCACTGGCTTCCATTGAGTGTCCACTACCCTTCTCTGTCAATCTTCCAAAGGCTTCCATTCAGTGTCCACCATCCATCTCTGTCAATCCCTTCACTGTCTTCCGTTCAGTGTCCTCCACCCCTCTCTGTCAATCCTTTCCAATCCCCTCCATTCAGTGTCCTCCACCCTTTTCTGCCAATCCCTCCACTGGACTCCATTCAATGTCCACCATCCCTCTCTGTCAATCCCTCCACTGGACTCCATTCAGTGTCCACCACCACTCTCTGTCAATTCCTTCGCTGTCCTCCATTCAGTGTCCCCCGCCCCTCTCTGTCAATCCATACAATGGCCTCCATTCAGTGTCCACCACCCCTCTCTGTCAATCCCTTCACTGTCCTCCATTCAGTGTCCTCCACCCCTCTCTTTCAATCCTTCCAATGGCCTCCATTCAGTGTCCTCCACCCTTCTCTGTCAATCCCTCCACTGGCATCCATTCAGTGTCCACCACCCCTCTCTGTCAATCCCTTCACTGTCCTCCATTCAGTGTCCTCCACCCCTCTCTTTCAATCCTTCCAATGGCCTCCATTCAGTATCCTCCACCCTTCTCTGTCAATCCTTTCAATGGCCTCCATTCAGTGTCCTCCACCCTTCTCTGTCAATCCCTCCACTGGCCTCCATTCAGTGTCCACCACCCATCTCCGTCAATCCTTCCAATGGCCTCAATTCAGTGTCCACCACCCCTCTCTGTCAATCTTCCAATGGCCTCAATTCAGTGTCCACCACCCCTCTCTGTCAATCCCTTCACTGTCCTCCATTCAGTGTCCTCCACCCCTCTCTGTCAATCCTTCCAATGGCCTCCATTCAGTGTCCTCCACCCTTTTCTGCCAATCCCTCCACTGGACTCCATTCAGTGTCCACCATCCCTCTCTGTCAATCCCTCCACTGGCCTCCATTCAGTGTCCACCACCACTCTCTGTCAATTCCTTTGCTGTTCTCCATTCAGTGTCCCCCGCCCCTCTCTGTCAATCCTTGCAATGGCCTCCATTCAGTGTCCCCCCGCCCCTCTCTGTCAATCCTTGCAATGGCCTCCATTCAGTGTCTACCACCCTTCTCTGACAATTCCTCCCCTGGACTCCATTCAGTGTCCACCACCCCTCTCTGTCAATCCTTCCAATGGCCTCCATTTAGTGTCCACCACCCCTCTCTGTCAATCCTTCCAACGGCCTCCATTCAGTGTTCTCCACCCTTCTCTGTCAATCCCTTCACTGTCCTCCACCCTTCTCTGTCAATCCCTTCACTGTCCTCCATTCAGTGTCCTCCACCCCTCTATTTCAATCCTTCCAATGGCCTCCATTCAGTGGCCTGAACAAAAAGCTGATCAAACTGATAAAAGTTTGATAATAATAATGATATTATTATTATTATTAATTTATTATTATTATTATTATCATCATCATCATCATCAATCTTCTGAGAAGTTTGAGCAGTTTTTTTTTTTGTTCAGCTAAACTTTTTAAAAAGAAACTCAAAAATATACATTTTTGGAAATGGAAGTCTCTTTAAAGTAATTATTATTATTACCTTCCATGGGTAATTTACAAAATGTAACATTTTTGAGGTTCATTATTCATTATTTTTAAAAGGTTGAGCTGAAAAGTAAAAAAAAATGCTCAAACTTCTCAGAAGTTTGCTCATGAATAATAATAACTAATGGGACTTACATCTCTAAGGCCCCTTTCACACCGGGGCGTTTTTTCATGCGGTGCAGCGCTAAAAATAGCGCCTGTTCACCGCATGAAAAAATCCGGCCCCTTTAACTCCAGTGTGAAAGCCGGCGGGCTTTCACACTGGAGCGGTGCGCTAGCAGGACGGCAAAAAAAGTCCTGCTAGCAGCATCTTTGGAGCGGGATAGGAGTGGTGTGTTCACCGCTCCTATACCGCTCCTTCCCATTGATTAGAATGGGACACCGCGGTGAAACCGCGGCAATACCGCCGCAAAGCGCTGCTACGGCGGCGCTCTGCGGGGGGTGTTTAACCTTTTTCGGCCGCTCGCGGGGGGTAAAACCGCACCGCGAGCGGCCGAAAACCGCGGTGAAAACGACGGTAAAGCAGCGCTAAATATAGCGCTGCTTTACCGTCACCGCGGCTCACCGCCCCAGTGTGAAAGGGGCCTAAAAAATAAAATTTTTGAGGATCTTTTTTTAAAAAAAAAGTTTAGTCGAAGAAAAAAAACGTCTCCAACATCTCATGCCTCGTACACACGGCCGGACTTTCCATTGGACTAAACTCCGTCGGAAAGATTTAGAACATGTTCTATATCTAAGTCCGTCGGAAATACCGGCATAAAAAGTCCGATGGGGCATACACACGGTCGGAATGTCCGATGAAAAGCTCCCATCAGACTTTTTCTGACGGAAAGTCCGGCCGTGCGTACGCGGCATCAGAAGTTCGCTCGCGTCTTTTAACTTTGCTGAGCACCTCCAACAAACGCCAAGCTGGCTTTTCCATTTTTTAAAGGCCAAGCTTTAAATACAAAAATTACAAAAGGTTTACTGGATATAGTGAAAATCCATCAAGCTAATAATTTTTTTCCATTTCTTCAAGAAGCAAAACATAAATTGCAGAGCTGTAAAAATCTGTTTTGGAAAATAAGATTGTAAAATTGGAACCTTTTTATTCAGACGGAACGCGCGCCAACTCGGTAATGAAAAACATGAATAAAAGTATTGTTCTTATTCCCAGCTTATGAGCTGTAAGCTATGTATGTGCTTCTTATGAATATTTTTTTATTGATAAAGAGACAGCTACAAAAATAAAAATTATTACTCAAATAAAGCGGGAAGAATTCTCTGCAGCGAAAGGTAAAATCTGGATTCGCAATAGCCGGCGTCGGCCGCCAGGTGTTGAGAAGCGGAAGACGCACCGAAGCCCTGACAGTTATCTACGATCTCTCTTCGGAAGAAAAATTATTGACACCGGGGGCAAGCTGACACTCTGGTCTCTTTTTTTTTTTTTTTTTCCTTTAAACATTTTTTTTTTATTCTAGTCTTTTAATTTCTCTAGACCTCGAGCACTAAATATGCTCAGAATTTTATAGCTGGTGTGCTAATGATTTATTCCAGGCTACTGATTCTATGATAAACGCAATTTCCACTTGTCTTTCTTAGCAAACTTTTCACGTGCATTAAAATTGATGTGGCATAAAAGAAAGTGCACTTTTAATTGAAAAAGAGAAAAAAAAAAAAAACGGCTCACTTGAATGACTGTCTTTTTTTTTTTTTTCTTTTTTTTTCGCCGTTCTGGAAAAAATATTGAGGCCGTCAAAAACGAGAGCAAATAAAACCCGAAAGGACTGCAACCTCATGGTGTAATCCACAATGATTTACACTTAAATTTTAATGGTATGATTTTTAAGACCCATTTTACGGGTATAGGATTGGCTGGGGAGAGAGAAAAAAAAAAAAATAAGGAAAAGAGCCATTCGAGTAAATTGAATTTATGAGGAAAAACACCCATTCAGCAAAATAACGGAGAGTTTGAACTCATTATAACAAAGTATAGAGAGCAAAGAAGTGTCGCAACCCATGGCAACCGGATATTTCTATATCCTGCAGGCCAATGAAATTTGTGGTTGCTACAGATGTCCATCTCTGATTTATGGTTTTATTTAAAAGGACCCCCTTTGAAAAATAAATTTCCAACTGGATCATTTAAGTTTTGTTAAGTAAGAAAACAAAAAAAACAAGTGCATACATTTACTGTATATACAGTATATTTAATTTATTTTTTATTTAAATATATATATATATATATACATATATATATATATATATGCATAAATATATATATATAATATATATATATATATATATATATATACACATATATAAATATATATATATATATATATATATATATATATATATATATATATATATATATATATATATATATACACACACGTAATATATATACACATAATATATATATATGTATTTAGATAATTTTTTATATGTGTGTATATATATATATATATATATATATATATATATATATATATATATATATATATTTATATATATTTAAATAAAAATAAAATACATTTCTTCAGTGTTGTCACATATATAAAATATTTACAAAAATGTGAGGGGTGTACTGTATTATACATAATAATAATAATATATATATATATATATATATATATATATACAGTATATACAGTATATATACAGTATCTCACAGAAGTGAGTACACCCCTCACATGTTTTGTAAATATTTTATATATGTGACAACACTGAAGAAATTACACTTGTCTACAATGTAAAGTAGTGAGTGTACAGCTTGTATAACAGTGTAAATTTGCTGTCCCCTCAAAATAACTCAACACACAGCCATTAATGTCTAAACCGCTGGCAACAAAAGTGAAAATGTCCAAATTGGGCCCAATTAGCCATTTTTCCCTCCCCCGGTGTCATGTGACTCGTTAGTGTTACAAGGTCTCAGGTGTGAATGGGGAGCAGGTGTGTTAAATTTGGTGTTATCGCTCTCACTCTCTCATACTGCTCACTGGAAGTTCATCATGGCACCTCATGGCAAAGAACTCTCTGAGGACCTGAAAAAAAGAATTGTTGCTCTACATAAAGATGGCCGAGGCTATAAGAAGATTGCCAAGACCCTGAAACTGAGCTGCAGCACGGTGGCCAAGACCATACAGCGGTATAACAGGACTGGTTCCACTCAGAACAGGCCTCGCCATGGTCCACCAAAGAAGTTGAGGTCACGTGCTCAGCGTCATATCCAGAGGTTGTCTTTGGGAAATAGACGTATGAGTGCTGCCAGCATTGCTGCAGAGGTTGTAGGGGTGGGGGGGTCAGCCTGTCAGTGCTCAGACCATACGCCGCACACTGCATCAAATTGGTCTGCATGGCTGTCGTCCCAGAAGGAAGCCTCTTCTAAAGATGATGCACAAGAAAGTCCGCTGAAGACAAGCAGACTAAGGACATGGATTACTGGAACCATGTCCTGTGGTCTGATGAGACCAAGATAAACATATTTGGTGTCAGATGGTGACAAGCGTGTGTGGGGGCAACCAGGTGAGGAGGACAAAGACAAGTGTGTCTTGTCTACAGTCAAGCATGGTGGTGGGAGTGTCATGGTGGTGGGAGTGTCATGGTGGTGGGAGTGTCATGGTCTGGGGCTGCATGAGTGCTGCCGGCACTGGGGGGGCTACAGATCATTGAGGGAACCATGAATGCCAACATGTACTGTGACATACTGAAGCAGAGCATGACCCCCTCCCTTCAGAGACTGGGCCGCAGGGCAGTATTCCAACATGATAACCACCCCAAACACACCTCCAAGACCACCACTGCCTTGCTAAAGAAGATGAGGGTAAAGGTGATGGACTGGCCAAGCATGTCTCCAGACCTAAACCCTATTGAGCACCTGTGGGGCATCTTTAACTGGAAGGTGGAGGAGTGCAAGGTCTCTAACATCCACCAGCTCCATGATGTCGTCATGGAGGAGTGGAAGAGGACTCCAGTGCCAACCTGTGAAGCTCTGGTGAACTCCATGCCCAAAAGGGTTAAGGCAGTGCTGGAAAATAATGGTGGCCTCAGACCGGGGCAGAGGTTCACCTTCCAGCAGGACAATGACCTTAAACATACAGCCAGAGCTACAATAGAATGGTTTAGATCAAAGCATATTCATGTGTTAGAATGGCCCAGTCACAGTCCAGACCTAAATCACATTGAGAATCTGTGGCAAGACTTGAAAATTGCTGTTCACACAGACGCTCTCCATTCAATCTGACAGAGCTTTAGATATTTTGCAAAGAAGAATGGGAAAAAATGCCCCTCTCTAGATGTGCAAAGCTGGTAGAGACATCCCCAAAAAGACTTGCAGCTGTAATTGCAGAGAAAGGCGGTTCTACAAAGTATTGACTCCGGGGGGCGCCATACAAATACCCCTCCCCCCCAACACTTTTCACATATTTATTTGTAAAAAAAAGTTTGAAAACCATTTATAATTTTCCTTCCACTTCACTTTGTGTTGGTCTATCACATAAAATCCCAATAAAATAAATTTCTGTTTTGGGTTGTAACATGACAAAATGTGGAAAATTTCAAGGGGTCTGAATACTTTTTCAAGGTGCTGTAAGTATAATATATATATATATATATATATATTGTGACAGCAGGCAGGTAAAATCACCTGGTTGTATCCAGGATGGAAAATATGTATGCCCTAGATTCAGGCTTTATACTGACTTATACCACTAGAGGGGAGTGCTGGGAGTCCTATAGGGGAAGAGTTAATGAGCCCAGCTGAAGTAAGTGGGCTCATTAAGACCTCTACAAAAACCCCAGCATGCTTAGGGAGATGCTCCATCCTGGAACCGGTTTTGTGTAGACTGGGGTGTGTGGCACCTGTTCTGTGTGGTGAGTTAACGCCTGTGTGGCAAACCTCTAAAACAGAGATAAGGACTGGTGCAGCACAAGGCTGCACTCAGTTGAAAAAACTCAAAGATGAGTCACATGTGTGCAGTGCCAAAAGTACGGAGTTCCTCCTTAACAACTTCCTGATCACGCTGTACCCGAATGATGGCTATAGCGTGGTCGGTCAGTTCTGGGAGGGTGTCATATGACGGAATCGAGTGCTTCAATACAAAGGCAGCATCAATGAACAGGCCTGCAAGCCCCAGAGTCGATTAGAGCCTGTATCTCGACAGACGACTCAGCCCAACAAAGGGTAACCGGAACCAGGGGCTTATCCTTCTGCATAACTGAGGACGAAACAACTCCACCTAAGGTCTGTCCGTGACAGGACCTCAAGGTTCGGGCGTTCCCTGGACGGGTAGGACAAGACTTCAAAAAGTGACCTGCCTGGCCACAATAAAGGCACAATCTCTCCCTCCTCTTAAAGGTTCTCTCATCCGCAGAGAGACGCATGAATCTCAAGTGCATCTTCACTGACCGACTTGGTACCAGGAGGCATGGGAGGTGAGGGAAGCAAGGGTGGGACTGCAAAGCTCGGGGACAAATGTACAGGAGGCATTCTGCAAGCGCTCCTTAAAAGAGAGTCTTTATCTGAGTCTGGAGTCAATGAGGATGGCAAACGTGATCAACTTCTCCAGCTCAGTGGATAGATCTCGGGCTGCTATCTCATCCTTGATGGAATCCGACAGACCATGAGAAAAAGCAGCCATGAGGGCCTCATTGTTCCAAGCTGCCAGAATACGGAATTCAATGGCTTAATCGCCAACAGTTCTCGTACTCTGATGGAAATGAGGCACTTGGCATCAGAAGCGGAGCGTGCGGGAACGTCAAATACCCTTTTAAAGGAAGCCACAAACTCAGGGTAACTCAGGGCAATGGGTTTTTGCGTCTCCCATAGAGGGTTTGCCCAGGCCAAGGCTTTCTCAGAAAGCAAAGATATCACAAAACCTACTTTGCTTCTGTCCGTGGGAAATGCCTGGGGCAGCATCTCAAAGTATATCTCAACCTGGTTGAGAAACTTTCTGCATTGGACTGGAACCAAGTATACCTCTTATAGAGGTAATACTCGAGGCGGGTGCCTGCACAGAGACTAGCGCAGCAGCATGGACGGCCTGTAACATAGGTTGTACCGGAGCAGCCACAGTGGGAGATTCCAGGAGCGTTTGTAATGCCATGGCAAATTGATCCTGCTGCTCATCCAATCTGGAAAAAATATTACCAACAAGTGGATTGACTGCATCTTCTGAATTCATGGCCTTCGCCTACTGTCAGGAGCCATGAATCATACTGAGACAGAAGTACAGTTAAATCACACTTGTTTAATAATAAAAGTAAATACAACAAACATGGTCAAAACATAGCCAAAGTTCGGTAAGTGGAACGGATAGTCAGACAAGCCAGAAAGTCAGGAAGCCAG
Source organism: Lithobates sylvaticus (assembly GCA_028564925.1). Classification (NCBI taxonomy): domain Eukaryota; kingdom Metazoa; phylum Chordata; class Amphibia; order Anura; family Ranidae; genus Lithobates; species Lithobates sylvaticus. The sequence goes on from CM053034.1 coordinate 196,982,547, forward strand.
GAATCAGCGTAGTGGAACAGCAAGCGGGATCTGGAGCCAGAAGGGATGTCAGCCAAGCAAGTCTTTAACAGGAGCGCAGGAGAAAGTCTCTGTGATGTTGACCAAGGCGAAGGCAGAGATCATCTGGGCTGGGCAGCTTAAGTAAGCAGGACAGACGAGCAGGATATCATCAACAGGTGAGTAACTGTGAAGATAGATGGGAGCTGGCAAGCTCAGAGAAGGAAGGGCTGAGCCCAGCCCTGACACCCTTCCCTTTTATAGGGGACGGGAGGGAGGCTGGACCCCAGCGAAACATTAATCCTTTCTAGGGATGAGCCGAACACCCCCGGGTTCGGTTCGAACCAGAACCTTCGAACGGACCGAAAGTTCGCGCGAATTTTCGAACCCTATACGTTATAATGGACGCGAACGTTCGAAATCAAAAGTGCTAATTACAACGGCCAATATGCATGTTAATGTCATAAAACAGGTTTGGGGACCCGGGTCCTGCCCCAGGGGACATATATCAATGCAAAAAGAACTTTTAAAAACTAACGTTTTTTCGGGAGCAGTCATTTTAATGATGCATAAAGTGAAAAAAAAAAAGTGACATTTTCCTTTAAATATGGTACCTGGGGGGTGTCCAAAGTATGCCTGTGAAGTGGCATGTGTTTCCCGTGTTTAGAACTGTCCTTGCACAAAATGACATTTGTAAAGGAAAAAAAGAAGCCATTTAAAACCACTTGCGGCTTTAGGTTTGATCTTAAGTAGAATCTGAACAGGTACATTATGAAGTGTAGCTCCATCCAAAAAAAATCTATTTTTAAGCTTTTTGGAGAACATAGGGAGGGTTATCACCCCTGTAACATTTGCTGTCTTTGCACATCTGTTCAGAACATGTCACCTCACTTTCCGTCCCAATGATAAATGTTTTTGGAAAAGTGGGGTTTTAATTGAAACAAGGATTGGTGATAAAGTATCAGTAGAGAGGAGATACCTTTTTCCCAAATTAAATCTAACAGGATAGAATTTCCCTTCCTAGGGGTAGATTTCCTCTCACTTCCTGTTTTCTCTTTCCATTTGCAAGTAGGAGTCGTTTGTAAGTTGGATGTTTGAAAGTAGGGGCCTGGCGTATATACTCTGCAGAAATTTGCCCTATTAGATGTTGGTGTAGCCACAAGACTGGTGGGCACAGGAATGGGCCCTGCTGTGAGTTAATAGATCAAGATTTGTAATTGCATGCACCTGTTGAACAGGGCAGAAAAATTGGGGGTGGTGGTGGTGGTGGTGGTGGTGGACGGTTTTGCCACAAGACTGTAAGCTCTCACAGTTACTCTTGGTGGGCGCAGGAATGGGCCCTGCTGTGAGTTATTAGATCAAGATTTGTAATTGCAAGCACCTGATGAACAGGGCAGAAAAATTGGGCCTTTGGCGGTGGTGGTGGACGGTGTTGCCACAAGACTGTAGGCCCTCATAGTTACTCTTGGTGGGCGCAGGAATGGGCCCTGCTGTGAACTATTAGATCAAGATTTGTAATTACCCGCCCCTGTTAAACAGGGGCTGAAAAATTGTGCCTTAGGCACTGGTGCTGGTGCCACAACACTGCAACCCCTCACAGAGACTGTACTTGGAGCACAGCAGTCACACGTGTTGCGAAGCATTTTTTTAAAAAATTGTAAGTACACGCCCCTGTTAAACAGGGGCTGAAAAATTGTGCCTTAGGCACTGGTGCTGGTGCCACAACACTGCAACACGGCCCTCACAGAGACTGTACTTGGAGCACAGCAGTCACACGTGTTGCGAAGCATTTTTTTAAAAAATTGTAAGTACACGCCCCTGTTAAACAGGGGCTGAAAAATTGTGCCTTAGGCACTGGTGCTGGTGCCACAACACTGCAACACGGCCCTCACAGAGACTGTACTTGGAGCACAGCAGTCACACGTGTTGCGAAGCATTTTTTTAAAAAATTGTAAGTACACGCCCCTGTTAAACAGGGGCTGAAAAATTGTGCCTTAGGCACTGGTGCTGGTGCCACAACACTGCAACACGGCCCTCACAGAGACTGTACTTGGAGCACAGCAGTCACACGTGTTGCGAAGCATTTTTTTAAAAAATTGTAAGTACACGCCCTGTTAAACAGGGGCTGAAAAATTGTGCCTTAGGCACTGGTGCTGTGGCATGGATCATTGAGGAGGAGGAAGAGGATAGTCAGTGAACATAAGAGGACAGTCACTCAGCATCAGCATAGGCAGTCTTGAAGGGATGTGACATTAAAAAATTATTCGGTTATATCCGCCTCAGGTGCCTGGTAGCTGGTGGTGATCCAAGACTGATTCATTTTGATGAATGTCAGTCGATCAACCGAGGCGGTGGACAGGCGCACCCTATGATCAGTCACAAATCCTCCAGCAGCACTGAATGTGCGTTCGGAAAGAACGCTGGAGGCAGGACAGGCCAGTAGCTCAATTGCATACTGTGCAAGCTCTGGCCAGTGATCCATCCTCAGGACCCAGTAAGCCAGAGGATTTTCGGTGGGAAAGGTGTCCAAGTCTGACCTTGCCCCAAGGTATTCCTGCACCATGTATATCAGACGCTGGCGATGGTTGCTGGAACCGATCATACCTTGGGGCTGCGGACTAAAAAATTGTCTGAACGCATCGGTCAGACGTCCACCTTCCCCACCGCTCCTTCTGCCACTGACCGAAGCCTCAGCAACTCGTCGCCCAGGACCAGGAGTTTGTAGCCTCCCAGTTTCTGGGAACGCGTTGCACAGACCTTTCTGCAAGGCCTCCCTGAGATGTCTCATCCTCTGCTCCCTCTGCGACGGCAAGATAAGGTCCGCAACCTTACCCTTGTACCGCGGATCAAGGAGAGTGGCCAGCCAGTAATGGTCCCTCTCCTTGATCCGAAGAACACGAGGATCCTTCCGCAGGCTTTGCAGGATCAGGGAGGCCATGCAGCGTAGGTTAGCTGAGGCATTCGGTCCGGAGTCTTCTGGGTCACTGAGGATGACATGATCGCCAGCCACCTCCTCCCAGCCACGTACAAGTCCACTGGCTTGTTGGGACTGTACATCATCCCTAAAAGACTGCTGCTGCTGATGCTGAGTGCCAGGCTCCACCTCCATGCTCACACAATCCTCCTCCTCCTCCTCCTCCTCCTCCTCCTCATCCTCTTCCTGTGTGATGGGTGGGACAGAAGGAACACTGTCCGGATAAAGGGGGCCTTGAGAGGCAAGGAAGTCCTCCTCTTCCTGCCTCTGTTCTGCCTCAAGTGCCCTGTCCATTATCCCACGCAGCGTATGCTCCAACAGGTGGACAAGAGGGACAGTGTCACTGATGCATGCACTGTCACTGCTCACCATCCTCGTGGCCTCCTCAAATGGTGAGAGGACAGTGCATGCATCCCTGATCATGCTCCACTGACGTGGGGAAAAAAACCCAAGCTCCCCTGACCCTGTCCTGGTGCCGTAGTCGCAAAGGTACTCATTGATGGCCCTCTGCTGCGTGTGCAGTCGCTGCAGCATGGCCAACGTTGAGTTCCACCTGGTGGGCATGTCAGATATTAGGCGGTTCTTGGGCAGGTTCAGCTCCTTTTGCAGCTCAGTCAGCCGAGCACTGGCATTATAAGATCGGCGGAAATGCACACAGACTTTCCTGGCCTGCCTCAGGACATCCTGTAAGCCTGGGAACCTGCCCAAGAACCGCTGCACCACCAGGTTGAGGACGTGAGCCATGCAGGGCACATGGGTGAGCTGCCCCTGTCGCAGGGCGGAGAGGAGGTTGGTGCCATTGTCAGAAACGACCATTCCTGGCTTAAGCTGACGTGGCGTCAACCACCTCTCGGCCTGCCCCTGCAGAGCTGCCAGAACCTCTGGCCCAGTGTGGCTCCTGTCCCCCAAACACACCAGCGCAAGCACGGCATGGCATCTTTTTGCCTGCGTACTTGCGTAGCCCCTTGTACGCCTACGGAGCACCGCTGGTTCCAAGGACAGAGCACTGGAGGAAGAAGAAGAGGAGGGGGTGGAGGAGAGAGGTGTGTCACAACCAGTAGCAGTAGTCACGTTTTGGAGGCGTGGTGGCGGAACAACCTCCAACACTACTGCACCTTGTCCTGCATCCCTCCCAGCTGCCAATAGAGTGACCCAATGGGCCGTGAAAGAAAGGTACCGTCCCTGTCCATGCCTGCTGGACCATGAGTCAGCGGTAATATGCACCTTACCGCTGACCGCCCTGTCCAGCGAGGCATGGACATTGCCCTCCACATGCCGGTAGAGAGACGGAATCGCCTTCCGCGAGAAAAAGTGGCGTTTGGGAACCTGCCACTGAGGAACCGCACATTGAACAAACTCACGGAAGGGGGCCGAGTCTACCAACTGAAAAGGCAGCAGTTGAAGTGCTAGCAATTTAGCAAGGCTAGCATTCAACCGCTGGGCATGTGGATGGCTGGGAGTGTACTTCTTTCTACGGTCCAGCAGCTGGGGCAGGGAAATTTGCCTGCTGCATTCGGACGTCGGTGTACTGCAAGTACTTGGTTGTGACACACCGAATTCTACACCTTCAGTCCTCTCAGAGCAGCTTTCAGAGAGGACTGAAGGTGTAGTGGGGATGGAGATCCCAGCTGAGGAGGAGCAAGGAGAGGTCCGCTTAGTTCTTTGGTGTGGGTCTTTTATGTGTGCCTGCCAACGAGCTGCATGGCAGGTCGCCATATGTCTGGTCATGCTTGTCGTGCCCAAGCGGCTGATGTTTTGGCCACGCGAGATACGCTTGAGACAAATATTGCAAATAGCAGTGGTGCGATCTGCTGCACTCGTCTCAAAAAAGGCCCACACCAAAGAACTTTTCTGATAACGTGCAGAGGCAGCGCCCTGCACAGGCGGAGCTCTGCGGTGTTGTACAGTTGCTGTGCTGGCCTCTACCTGGCCTCCAGGGGGCATCCTGCCTCGTTGGACATGTGACGCCGCATCCTCCTCCTCCTCGTCCTCCTCCTCATCCTCTCTCCCTTGAGGCACCCACGTGGAGTCAGTGACCTCATCATCCCCTCCCTCTTCACCACTAGAGCAAACCTGGCAGTAAGCTGCAGCTGGTGGAACTGTACTGCCAGATTCCTCAAGCTGGGTATCGTCATCCGAGCCTTCGAATCGTTGGGCATCCTCCTGGAGCATGTACCCAACACTGTGCTCAAAGAGTTCGGGGGACTCCTCAGGAGGACATGGTGGGTCTAGGGAAGGGGTGGCTGATGATGCTCTGTCAGTACCCTGAGCCTGGGTGAGAGAGGATGAGGAGGATGAGGAGGGCTTGGTCATCCATTCTACCAAGCCTTCAGCATGATGCGGCTCCACATGTCCAGCTGCCGAAAACAAAGACGCGCGTGTCCCATGGCCACGTGCTGATGACGATGCACGACCACGTCCACGTCCACGGCCACGTCCACTAGAAACAGAGACTGTCTGCCCTGTGTTCTTGGCTCTGCACGCTCTGCCTCCCCTTGGCGGTCTTCCAGCCATTGTAGTCGGTAGTCCTGTGGGTGCTGCTGAGAAGAAAATATAGGAGCTCTGTGTGATGCCACTAACACACTAGAAGTCCTATAGGTGCTTCTGCAAAGAAAATATAGGAGCTCTGTGTGATGCCACTAACACACTAGAAGTCCTGTGGGTGCTGCTGAGAAGAAAATATACAGTGGTGTGAAAAAGTGTTTGCCCCCTTCCTCATTTCCTGTTCCTTTGCATGTTTGTCACACTTAAGTGTTTCGGAACATCAAACCAATTTAAACAGTAGTCAAGGACAACACAAGTAAACACAAAATGCAATTTGTAAATGAAGGTGTTTATTATTAAAGGTGAAAAAAAATCCAAACCATCATGGCCCTGTGTGAAAAAGTGATTGCCCCCTAAACCTAATAACTGGTTGGGCCACCCTTAGCAGCAACAACTGCAACCAAGCGTTTGCGATAACGTGCAATGAGGCTTTTACAGCGTCCTGGAGGAATTTTGGCCCACTCATCTTTGCAGAATTGTCCTAATTCAGTTACATTAGAGGGTTTTCGAGCATGAACGGCCTTTTTAAGGTCATACCACAACATCTCAATAGGATTCAGGTCAGGACTTTGGCTAGGCCACTCCAAAGTCTTCATTTTGTTTTTCTTCAGCCATTCGGTGGTGGACTTGCTGGTGTGTTTAGGATCATTGTCCTGCTGCAGAACCCAAGTTCGTTTCAGCTTGAGTACACGAACAGATGGTCGGACATTCTCCTTCAGGATCTCTTGGTAGACAGCAGAATTCATAGTTCCTTTTATCACGGCAAGTCTTCCAGGTCCTGAAGCAGCAAAACAGCCCCAGACCATCACACTACCACCACCATATTTTACTGTTGGTATAATGTTCTTTTTCTGAAATGCAGTGTTCCTTCTACGCCAGATATACTTGGACACACACCTTCCAAAGAGTTCCACTTTTGTCTCATCGGTCCACAGAATGTTGTCCCAAAAGTGTTGGGGATCATCAAGATGTGTTGTGGAGAAATTGAGACGAGCTTTGATGTTCTTTTTGCTCAGCAGTGGTTTTCTCCTTGGAACTCTGCCATGCAGGCCATTTTTGCCCAGTCTTTTCCTGATGGTGGAGGCATGAACGCTGACCTTAACTGAGGCAAGTGAGGCCTGCAGTTCCTTGGACGTTGTTGTGGGGTCTTTTGTGACCTCTTGGATGAGTCGTTGCTGCGCTCTTGGGGTAATTTTGGGCGGCTGGCCACTCCTGGGAAGGTTCACCACTGTTCCATGTCTTTGCCATTTGTGGATAATGGCTCTCACTGTGGTTCGCTGGATTCCCAAAGCTTTGGAAATGGCTTTATAACCCTTTCCAGACTGATAGATCTCAATTACTTTCTTTCTCAATTGTTCCTGAATTTCTTTGGGTCTCAGCATGATGTGTAGCTTTTAAGGATCTTCTGGTGGACCTTACTGTGTCAAGCAGCTCCTATTTAAGTGATGCCTTGATTGTGAACAGGTGTGGCAATAATCAGGCCTGGGTGTGGCTAGAGAAATTGAACTCAGGTGTGGACAACCACAGTTATAGTATGTTTTAACAAGGGGGGCAATCACTTTTTCACACAGGGCCATGATGGTTTGGATTTTTTTTCACCTTTAATAATAAACACCTTCATTTACAAATTGCATTTTGTGTTTACTTGTGTTGTCCTTGACTATTGTTTAAATTGGTTTGATGTTCCGAAACACTTAAGTGTGACAAACATGCAAAGGAACAGGAAATGAGGAAGGGGGCAAACACTTTTTCACACCACTGTAGGAGCTCTGTGTGATGCCACTAACACACTAGAAGTCCTATGGGTGCTTCTGCAAAGAAAATATAGGAGCTCTGTGTGATGCCACTAACACACTAGAAGTCCTGTGGGTGCTGCTGAGAAGAATATATAGGAGCTCTGTGTGATGCCACTAACACACTAGAAGTCCTGTGGGTGCTGCTGAGAAGAAAATATAGGAGCTCTGTGTGATGCCACTAACACACTAGAAGTCCTATGGGTGCTTCTGCAAAGAAAATATAGGAGCTCTGTGTGATGCCACTAACACACTAGAAGTCCTGTGGGTGCTGCTGAGAAGAAAATATAGGAGCTCTGTGTGATGCCACTAACACACTAGAAGTCCTATGGGTGCTTCTGCAAAGAAAATATAGGAGCTCTGTGTGATGCCACTAACACACTAGAAGTCCTATAGGTGCTTCTGCAAAGAAAATATAGGAGCTCTGTGTGATGCCACTAACACACTAGAAGTCCTGTGGGTGCTGCTGAGAAGAAAATATAGGAGCTCTGTGTGATGCCACTAACACACTAGAAGTCCTGTGGGTGCTTCTGCAAAGAAAATAGAGGAGCTCTGTGTGATGCCACTAACACACTAGAAGTCCTATAGGTGCTTCTGCAAAGAAAATATAGGAGCTCTGTGTGATGCCACTAACACACTAGAAGTCCTATAGGTGCTTCTGCAAAGAAAATATAGGAGCTCTGTGTGATGCCACTAACACACTAGAAGTCCTGTGGGTGCTGCTGAGAAGAATATATAGGAGCTCTGTGTGATGCCACTAACACACTAGAAGTCCTATGGGTGCTTCTGCAAAGAAAATAGAGGAGCTCTGTGTGATGCCACTAACACACTAGAAGTCCTGTGGGTGCTTCTGCAAAGAAAATAGAGGAGCTCTGTGTGATGCCACTAACACACTAGAAGTCCTATAGGTGCTTCTGCAAATAAAATATAGGAGCTCTGTGTGATGCCACTAACACACTAGAAGTCCTGTGGGTGCTGCTGAGAAGAATATATAGGAGCTCTGTGTGATGCCACTAACACACTAGAAGTCCTATGGGTGCTTCTGCAAAGAAAATAGAGGAGCTCTGTGTGATGCCACTAACACACTAGAAGTCCTGTGGGTGCTTCTGCAAAGAAAATAGAGGAGCTCTGTGTGATGCCACTAACACACTAGAAGTCCTATAGGTGCTTCTGCAAAGAAAATATAGGAGCTCTGTGTGATGCCACTAACACACTAGAAGTCCTGTGGGTGCTGCTGAGAAGAATATATAGGAGCTCTGTGTGATGCCACTAACACACTAGAAGTCCTATGGGTGCTTCTGCAAAGAAAATAGAGGAGCTCTGTGTGATGCCACTAACACACTAGAAGTCCTGTGGGTGCTTCTGCAAAGAAAATAGAGGAGCTCTGTGTGATGCCACTAACACACTAGAAGTCCTGTGGGTGCTGCTGAGAAGAATATATAGGAGCTCTGTGTGATGCCACTAACACACTAGAAGTCCTATGGGTGCTTCTGCAAAGAAAATAGAGGAGCTCTGTGTGATGCCACTAACACACTAGAAGTCCTGTGGGTGCTTCTGCAAAGAAAATAGAGGAGCTCTGTGTGATGCCACTAACACACTAGAAGTCCTGTGGGTGCTTCTGCAAAGAAAATAGAGGAGCTCTGTGTGATGCCACTAACACACTAGAAGTCCTATGGGTGCTTCTGCAAAGAAAATAGAGGAGCTCTGTGTGATGCCACTAACACACTAGAAGTCCTGTGGGTGCTTCTGCAAAGAAAATAGAGGAGCTCTGTGTGATGCCACTAACACACTAGAAGTCCTGTGGGTGCTTCTGCAAAGAAAATAGAGGAGCTCTGTGTGATGCCACTAACACACTAGAAGTCCTGTGGGTGCTTCTGCAAAGAAAATAGAGGAGCTCTGTGTGATGCCACTAACACACTAGAAGTCCTGTGGGTGCTGCTGAGAAGAATATATAGGAGCTCTGTGTGATGCCACTAACACACTAGAAGTCCTGTGGGTGCTTATGCAAAGAAAATAGAGGAGCTCTGTGTGATGGGACTAACACACTTCAAGTCCTATAGGTGCTTCTGGGAAGAAAATATAGCTCTGTGTGTGTGATGGGACTAACACACTTCAAGTCCTATAGGTGCTTCTGGGAAGAAAATATTGCTCTGTGTGTGTAATGGGACTAACACACTTCAAGTCCTATAGGTGCTTCTGGGAAGAAAATATAGCTCTGTGTGTGTAATGGGACTAACACACTTCAAGTCCTATAGGTGCTTCTGGGAAGAAAATATAGCTCTGTGTGTGTAATGGGACTAACACACTTCAAGTCCTATAGGTGCTTCTGGGAAGAAAATATAGCTCTGTGTGTGTAATGGGACTAACACACTTCAAGTCCTATAGGTGCTTCTGGGAACAAAATATAGCTCTGTGTGTGTAATGGGACTAACACACTTCAAGTCCTATAGGTGCCTCTGGGAACAAAATATAGGAGCTCTGCCTGCCTGCCACGAACACACTACAAGTCCTATAGGTGCTTCTGGTAACAAAATATAGGAGCTCTGCCTGCCTGCCACTAACACACTACAAGTCCTATAGGTGCTTCTGGGAAGAAAATATAGCTCTGTGTGTGTAATGGGACTAACACACTTCAAGTCCTATAAGTGCTTCTGGGAACAAAATATAGGAGCTCTGCCTGCCTGCCACGAACACACTACAAGTCCTATAGGTGCTTCTGGGAAGAAAATATAGCTCTGTGTGTGTAATGGGACTAACACACTTCAAGTCCTATAGGTGCTTCTGGGAACAAAGTATAGCTCTTTGTGTGTAATGGGACTAACACACTTCAAGTCCTATAGGTGCTTCTGGGAAGAAAATATAGCTCTGTGTGTGTGATGGGACTAACACACTTCAAGTCCTATAGGTGCTTCTGGGAACAAAATATAGCTCTGTGTGTGTAATGGGACTAACACACTTCAAGTCCTATAGGTGCTTCTGGGAACAAAATATAGCTCTGTGTGTGTGATGGGACTAACACACTTCAAGTCCTATAGGTGCTTCTGGGAAGAAAATATAGCTCTGTGTGTGTAATGGGACTAACACACTTCAAGTCCTATAGGTGCTTCTGGGAAGAAAATATAGCTCTGTGTGTGTAATGGGACTAACACACTTCAAGTCCTATAGGTGCTTCTGGGAAGAAAATATAGCTCTGTGTGTGTGATGGGACTAACACACTTCAAGTCCTATAGGTGCTTCTGGGAAGAAAATATAGCTCTGTGTGTGTAATGGGACTAACACACTTCAAGTCCTATAGGTGCTTCTGGGAAGAAAATATAGCTCTGTGTGTGTAATGGGACTAACACACTTCAAGTCCTATAGGTGCTTCTGGGAACAAAATATAGCTCTGTGTGTGTAATGGGACTAACACACTTCAAGTCCTATAGGTGCTTCTGGGAAGAAAATATAGCTCTGTGTGTGTAATGGGACTAACACACTTCAAGTCCTATAGGTGCTTCTGGGAACAAAGTATAGCTCTTTGTGTGTAATGGGACTAACACACTTCAAGTCCTATAGGTGCTTCTGGGAAGAAAATATAGCTCTGTGTGTGTGATGGGACTAACACACTTCAAGTCCTATAGGTGCTTCTGGGAAGAAAATATAGCTCTGTGTGTGTAATGGGACTAACACACTTCAAGTCCTATAGGTGCTTCTGGGAAGAAAATATAGCTCTGTGTGTGTAATGGGACTAACACACTTCAAGTCCTATAGGTGCTTCTGGGAAGAAAATATAGCTCTGTGTGTGTAATGGGACTAACACACTTCAAGTCCTATAGGTGCTTCTGGGAAGAAAATATAGCTCTGTGTGTGTAATGGGACTAACACACTTCAAGTCCTATAGGTGCTTCTGGGAAGAAAATATAGCTCTGTGTGTGTGATGGGACTAACACACTTCAAGTCCTATAGGTGCTTCTGGGAAGAAAATATTGCTCTGTGTGTGTAATGGGACTAACACACTTCAAGTCCTATAGGTGCTTCTGGGAAGAAAATATAGCTCTGTGTGTGTAATGGGACTAACACACTTCAAGTCCTATAGGTGCTTCTGGGAAGAAAATATAGCTCTGTGTGTGTAATGGGACTAACACACTTCAAGTCCTATAGGTGCTTCTGGGAAGAAAATATAGCTCTGTGTGTGTAATGGGACTAACACACTTCAAGTCCTATAGGTGCTTCTGGGAAGAAAATATAGCTCTGTGTGTGTAATGGGACTAACACACTTCAAGTCCTATAGGTGCTTCTGGGAAGAAAATATAGCTCTGTGTGTGTAATGGGACTAACACACTTCAAGTCCTATAGGTGCTTCTGGGAAGAAAATATAGCTCTGTGTGTGTAATGGGACTAACACACTTCAAGTCCTATAGGTGCTTCTGGGAACAAAGTATAGCTCTTTGTGTGTAATGGGACTAACACACTTCAAGTCCTATAGGTGCTTCTGGGAAGAAAATATAGCTCTGTGTGTGTGATGGGACTAACACACTTCAAGTCCTATAGGTGCTTCTGGTAACAAAATATAGGAGCTCTGCCTGCCTGTCACTAACACACTACAAGTCCTATAGGTGCTTCTGGTAACAAAATATAGGAGCTCTGCCTGCCTGCCACTAACACACTACAAGTCCTATAGGTGCTTCTGGTAACAAAATATAGGAGCTCTGCCTGCCTGTCACTAACACACTACAAGTCCTATAGGTGCTTCTGGTAACAAAATATAGGAGCTCTGCCTGCCTGCCACGAGCACACTACAAGCCCCTCTTTGTCAATCAATCTTTGTAACTGAATCTATCTAACTCAATCTCTGCAAGTGAATCTCTCTCTCTATCTATCTAAATGCAGCAGAGTGTCACAGGAACAGCCTGCTCAATCTGCGCCGGAACAGCATGTGACCGGCGCAGACGGCGTGGCGGCGTTTTATAGGGGGGGGGCGTGTACTACAGCCCCTGAGCTGTAATTGGCTACAGGCGTCCTGCCTGTAGCCAATTATGGCTCTTCGAGTTTCCGGGGCTGTGATTGGCCAAGCATGCGGGGTCACAGTGCATGCTTGGCCAATCATCAGCCAGCAATGCACTGCGTCGGCCGCGCCGGCCGCAATGCATTGCGGGGCCGCGCGCCACACACGAACGTGATGCGAGCGGCCAAAATAGTTCTGGGCTCGCCGAGCGAGCGAACGCCCGGTGCTCGATGCGAACGTGGGTTCGCATCGAGCACCGGGCCCATCCTTAATCCTTTCCCCCTGACTTGGGCAGACTAAAAACACAGTAGGCTACCTACCTACAAGCTATGTAACTATATGACAGATCAAAGAGAACCCAGTTTTGTGCAACAAAACATTAAAGGGTTTCAAAATCCAGAGCTTTTTTTTTTTTTTTCAGATGGAGTATGAAAGGGTTAAACCCTATTAGATATAGAAAGTCGGATTATATGTTCATAATTCAGAATATGAATCGGCATCTCAGGGTCGGGACATCTAAGGAATTAACACCTCGCTGCTAATGAGTCTCTGACAGTAACCCCCCTCGGGCTCCATGACCAGATCCTGCTGGCTTCAGGCAATAGATAAGGGTAATCAATTATCACCTCACCAGGGGCCACGCCATCAAAAGAACCTTTCCAGACTCTGCAACTGCTGGGCACCAAACTGTCTGGAATTATTATTCATTTTCCGAAGATCAGAGCTAATATGTTTCATCTCTCATAAGATCTATAATATTAGCTATGAGCAGATGAGTTATTCCTTCAGAGAGTACAACCTATGTGGATGCAAAGTGGCATTTCCTGAAATCTTAAAGCTGTATCACAGACTCTAGCTGATAACTGCCTTTACCCTTAATGAAGTCACATGATGCAGTGATGAAACGCGTTGGGGCGGAGCTATGTGACGTCATCACCTAAACCCAGAGGTGCTGGAAACAGCGGCTTATTTTGAGGTGATGCTGAAGCCCAGGTCTTAAGGGGGCAGTACACGATTAATGTTAAAGTGATCTTACTTTTGTGCACCAGTTTTAAAGTGTACTAAACTTGTGAATTATCGCCTTCCCGCCGAGCGTACGCAGATATGCATACTCAGTTTTCGGGGGTTATACGGGGATGATGCCCGCAGCTGCAGGCATCATCCCGGTACCATTTTTTAGAGCCGGCGATCGGCTTTCCAGGTATAACAACCGATGCAGCTAAAAGTCGCACGGCTGTTATACCGGAGGAGCGGGAGGGGACATCCCCCTCCCGCCGCCTCTCGCTGCACTTACCAGGCCTCCCGTCCCACCGGGAGCTCCGATCTGAGACGCGCCACTTCCGGCGCCTAGAGACAGACTGGAACGAAGCCAGAAACGTAATCAGGGAAGCGACGTCACACAACGTCACTTCTGGTTTACTCGGCTGCCAATGGCGCAGTTTTAAAAAAAAAAAATACAGTATTCAGATTCGCTGATCTGAATACTTTGAAGTGCAAAGGAGGGATTTGGGTCTTTTAGACCCCCCGATCCCTCCATAAGACAGAGTACCTGTCACCACCTATTACTGTCACAAGGGATGTTAACATTCCTTGTGACAGCAATAAAAATGATCACATTTTTTTTTTTAAAACACAATTTAATTATCTAAAATTAAATTAAATAAATAAGATTTTTTTTTTTTTTAAAGCGCCCCCTTCCCCGCGAGCTCGCGCAGCAAAGAAAGCGCATACGGAAGTAGCGCCCGCATATGTAAACGGTGTTCAAATAACACATGTGAGGTATCGCCGCGATCGTCAGAGCAAGAGCAATAATTCTAGTCCTAGACCTCCTCCGTAACTCTAACCTGGTAACCGTAAAACATTTTTAAAGCGTCGCCTATGGAGATTTTTAGGTACCGTAGTTTGTCGCCATTCCACGAGTGCGTGCAATTATAAAGCGTGACGTGTTTGGTATCTATTTACTTGGCGTAACATCATCTTTCACATTATACAAAAAAATTGGGCTAACTTTACTGTTTTGTTTTTTTAAAATTCATGAAACTATCTTTTTCCCAAAAAGTTACGCTTAAAACACTGCTACACAAATTCCGTGTGACATAAAATATTGCAACAATCGCCATTTTATTCTCTAGATTCTCTGCTAAAAAAAAAAAATATATATATATATATATATATATATATATATAAAATGTTTGGGGGTTCTAAGTAATTTTCTAGCAAAAAATATGGATTTTATCTTGTAAACACCAAATGTCAGAAATAGGCTTATGCCGCGTACACACGGTCGGAATTCTCGTCGGAAAAAGCTCTGATGGTTTTCCCGTCGGAATTCCGACGGAATTTCGCTCAAACTGTCCTGCCTACACACGGTCACACCAAATTCCGACAGTCAATAACACAGCGGCATAAAACACGTTCGACAGCACTATAAAAGGGAAGTTTATTGCTTCCGAGCATGCGTCGAATTGTTTCCGAGCATGCGTCGGAATTTTACGTGTCGGAATTGCATACACACGATCGGAAAATACGATAGAAAGGTTTTCCGTCGGAAAAATTGAGAACAGGTTCTCAATCCAAAGTCCGTCGGAAATTCCGACAGAAAAAGACCGATGGGCATACACAGGGTCGGAAAATCCGTTGAAAAGCTCCCATCGGACTGTTTCCATCAGAAATTCCGACCGTGTGTACGCCGCATTAGTCATGAAAGAGCTGATTATTAAAAGGTATAACCACTTGAAGACCAGGCCTTTTCTGTCAATTTTTGTTTACAAGATTAAATTAGTATTTTTTGCTAGAAAATTACTTAGAACACCCAAACGCCATATATTTATTTTTTAGTAGAAACCCCGATAGAATAAAATGGCGATCATTACGATTTTTTATGTCACACTGTAATTACGTAGAGATTTTTCAAACTAAATTTGTTTTTGAAAAGTGCACTTTAATGAATTTTAATGCACAAAAACACAATATACAACCCAATTTGTTGGTGAAATATAAAAGACGATGTTACACTGAGTAAATAGACACCCTACATGTCACGCTTTAAAATTGCGCACGTTTGTGGAATGGCGACAAACTACAATACTTTCAAATACTTCACAGGCGACACTTTACATTTTATAAAGGTTACCTGTTCAGAGATACAGAGGAGGTCTAGCACTAGAATTATTGATCTAGCTCTGACGTACCTGACATGTGTGGCGCAATCACCGTTTACATATGTGTGTGCAACTTACATATGCGTTCGCTTCTGCACCCGAACACAGAGGCATGGGCACTTTAAAAAAAAAAAAAAATCTTAATAATTTTATTTTTTATTTTTACACTGTCCCTTTATTTTTTGTTTTTTATTACTTTTGTTCCTATTACAAGAATGTAAACATCCCTTGTAAAAGAAACGAGAGATGACAGGTCCTCTTTATGGAGATATCTGGGGTCAATAAGACCCCAAATCTCTCCTCTACTGATCGGCACTGGTGAGGCTGCACTGATGGGCACTGATGAGGCTGCACCGATGAGGCTGCATGGATGGGCACTAATGAGGCTGCACTGATGGGCACTGATGAGGAGGCACTGATGAGGCTGCACTGATGAGGCTGCACTGATGGGCTCTAATAGGCTGCAATGATGGGCACTAATGAGGCTGCAATGATGGGCACTGATGAGGCTGCACTGATGAGATGGCACTGATGAGGCTGCACCGATGGGCACTGATGAAGCTGCACTGATGGGCACTGATGAGGCTGCACCGATAGGCACTGATGATGCTGCACCGATGGGCACTGATGAGGTGGCACTGATGAGGCTGCACTAATGAGGAGGCACTGATGAGGCTGCACTGATAAGGAGGCACTGATGAGGCTGCACTGATGGGCACTGATGAGGCTGCACTGATGAGGAGGCACTGATGAGATGGCACTGATGAGGCTGCACCAATGGGCACTGATGAGGCTGCACTGATGAGATGGCACTAATGAGGAGGCACATATGGGCACTGCTTGGCAGCACTGATGGGCACTGATAAGCTACATTGGTCTATACTGATGGACCTGCATTGATCATCAGTGTAAACAATATACTGACAGCCTTGCCGGGTATTTGTTGTCCTTTGCTCACACAGGCACATCATAAGAGAAAAGGACTGCTGATAACTGGCAAGTCTGTTTACATGTGATCAGCTGTGACTGGACACAGATGATCACATGGTAAAGAGAAACTTGATTGGCCCTTTACCATGATCTGTGGTCACCTGTGTCCTAAGGACACAGTGGTCACAGAGCGCACTAATGCGTGCCGCAGGAGGTGGGGTTCTGAGAGGACATCAATGAATGCCCTCCCAGAACAAGCCAACTGCTCTTTAGCCGTCTTTTGGCTGTAGCGCAGTCGGGAAGTGGTTAAAGGAACGGTATTGTTCACTTGGGTCACTGTTTAGGCACCTATACCACGGTTCAGAGGGACTTAAGTTTGCGTGCTCCAACGTTGGATTTGGGCCCCAATGCACTGGCCAGCAGGGGAGGGTTATACAGAGACTGTTAGACAAATGTTCCTACATTGCCCCTTAGTTGGGACCTCCGATAGTATAAGGATTAGGGGTCAGTCATTGGTCCGATTGCCTATTACTAAGTTTATGTGTTATTTTGAAACTGTTTCCACACGCTTGTTGAAGTGCTTATTGCTGCTTTTCATTTCTTTTTTTGAATTATTCTGCATTGGTACAATAAATATCAACCCTTCGGCCCGGGTGTGTCAGAGAGTGTGGTATTACCAGGACGGTTGTTGCCATCCTGAGTCCGTTCACCCAATCATCACCAGGCGTAGGCGATACCCTTGCCTTTGTCCACCCGCCGGTATCTCGCAGCACAATTCTGAAAGAAGACTTCAGTTTCAGTCAAAAGTCGAAGAGATGGGGGGGACCCGAAAAAAAACTTGGCTCCAGAATGTAACGTCAAACAGAAGCTTCAAACGTGCCTCCAGGAAAAGCGTCCTTCTAGTGGAGCAATTCATGTATTAAAATCATTTTGAGCTGCATAATATTAAATGCTCGTTTTAGCAGAGAAATTCTGTCCGACATCAAAGCGACGTGCTGGAAAAGTGGTGCGGATCTCAAGAACGAAACCGATCAATTTAAGAATGCATTTAAAAGGCGTCTAAGTGGCGGGTGTGCGCCAGGTAGAGCCAGAGAATGTAAAGTACCCGCCGTTGCAGAGGGAGAGCTGTGCCAATTGTACATGACTTTTTCCTTTATATATTATATGCGATGGGAGAGTCTCCAGTCATTGCAGGACTTTTAACTGATCTTTAAGAGCACAAAAACTTTCATATGTCATTTGTGAAGCAAGTATTTAACCTCTTCCAGTCTAATGACTGCTGACATCCTTCAATATGTGGTGGGTTGTGAGGCATAGAGGGTGCCAGTGGCGGCTGGTGCTCAAATTTTTTTTGGGGGGGGTGGGGGGGGGGTGGGTGCAAAAAAACTGAAAATAAACCCATCAATTGCAGGTACTGTGCCCATCAAATGCAGCCATTGTGCCCATCAAATGCAGCCACTGTGCTCATCAAGTGCAGCCACTGTGCTCATCAAGCGCAGCCACTGTGCTTATCAAGCGCAGCCACTGTGCCATCAAACGCAGCCACTGTGCTCATCAAGCGCAGCCACTGTGCCATCATATGCAGCCACTGTGCTCATCAAGCGCAGCCACTGTGCCATCAAACGCAGCCACTGTGCTCATCAAGCGCAGCCACTGTGCCATCAAACGCAGCCACTGTGCCATCAAGCGCAGCCACTGTGTCATCAAACGCAGCCACTGTGCTCATCAAGCGCAGCCACTGTGCCATCAAACGCAGCCACTCTGCCATCAAACGCAGCTACTGTGCCCCATCAATTGCTGCAAGTGTCCGCATCAATTGCTGCCACTGTGCCCATCAATTGCCACTACTGTGACCCATCAATTGCTGCCAGTGTGCCCCATCAATTGCTGCCAGTGTGCCCATCAATTGCCGCTATTGTGCCCCATCAATTGCTGCCAGTGTGCCCCATCAATTGCTGCCAGTGTGCCCATCAATTTACGCTACTGTGCCCCATCAATTGCTGCCAGTGTGCTTATTAATTGCTGCCAGTGTGCCCCATCAATTGCTGCCAGTGTGCCCATCAATTGCCGCTATTGTGCCCCATCAATTGCTGCCAGTGTGCCCCATCAATTGCTGCCAGTGTGCCCATCAATTGCCGCTACTGTGCCCCATCAATTGCTGCCAGTGTGCCCATCAATTGCTGCCACTGTGCCCATCAATTGCCGCTACTGTGCCCATCAATTGCTGCTACTGTGCCCCATCAATTGCTGCCAGTTTGCCCCATCAATTGTTGCCAGTGTGCCCATCAGTTGCCACTACTGTGCCCCATCAATTCCCACTACTGTGCCCCATCAATTGCCGTTATTGAGCCCCACCAATTGCTGCCAGTGTGCCCATCAATTGCTGCCAGTGTGCCCCATCAATTGCTGCCAGTGTGCCAATCAATTCCCACTACTGTGCCCCATCAATTGCCGTTATTGAGCCCCACCAATTGCTGCCAGTGTGCCCATCAATTGCTGCCAGTGTGCCCCATCAATTGCTGCCAGTGTGCCAATCAATTGCTGCTACTGTGCCCCATCAATTGCTGCCAGTGTGCATCGCCCGGGAGTCGGGACTTACCTGTCTCGCAGCGGGTCATGGTGGCGTCCTCCATGTCCACCATCCTCGATGTCTCCGGTCCTCTCTATCAGGTGCCCAATCACACCGCCTGTTGTTTCAGCCAATCAGGTGACAGGTAACCAGACCCGAGCACCTGATTGGCTGAGAGGCGGGTCAGTGTTCCTAACACAACACTGAGTAAACAGCGAATGCACAGCATTGTGCCCGCTGTTTGCCATTTTGGAAGCCTACTAGAGCCTACGGCTCTAATCAGGATGCCTATTAATCAGACTCATCCAAAAAAAAACGCCGCTCTAATTCAGGTGCCCGACAAGGGGCCAGACACCTGAATAGGGGGCGGCGACCATAGATAGATTCATGCAATGCATGAATCTATCTATGGTGAGAGAGAGGTGACAGGAGAGAGGGGGCAGCGCTCCTGCGCCCATTATGGATGCACCCCCACTGGTGGGTGCAAAGATGCTGAAAGTCATTGGGCGCCAGACACTTCTTAGATGCAAAAGAGGTTTTATTTCTTTTAATAGTCCTTTTTATATTTTGGGAAGGGAAAGAGGGTTAGGGCCAGGACACCCTTGAGTAGTTGCAAGTTCAATTGGCAGACTCCGAGACTTCAATAGGAGGACAGCCGTACAGGGAAAGGCCCCAGCAGGGCGTCCCTTCTGCAGGCGCAGGATTGCTGTCTCCTATGGCAACAGTACTTAACAGTTCCTAACCTAAAGTTCAACGGTTCTCTCAGCTTCACTACAAACGTCTACTTGTAGTCCTTCAGCCCCTTGAGCTCCTGGTCTCTCACTGGACTCTGATTCACCGACCCTGAATCCTGTAATCTTGTCAAGGCTTTTGCGGTGGTATCTCCCTCAAGCGTCACCCACGCTTCTCTGCTGGGTCCCTAGGTTGGCACTCCAGATACTCCTCAAGCTTCACCCCTGCCAACCGGCTCGGTCCCTGGCTTGACACACAAGGCTGCTCTGCAACCGTCACCTCCGCTGGTTGGGTCACTGACTTGATCACCACCTGGAGTTTCCCGATTCTCCACTGTGCCATTCAGTGAGAATGTTGCTCCGGTACTTGCTTCAGTTACTCACTGTGGTCCCTGGTAAAGGCGACTGTTCCCTTAGTGGTGACAGCTTCCCTTCTACCTCCGACCACGACAGGTCCTCCAACCGGCAGAACCGGCACTTTTGGTTGGACTGCAAGCCGCAGTCCCAACCCTGCGCTGCCCTCTTACTTCTGGATAGGCCCTCACACAGCCTGGCAGCCAGATGCCCCCCGGGATAGGCCCAACCTCCGACCTAGCAGCCTGGGGCATATGACACACGTCCACCCAGACAGCGGTCCATGTGGCACAGAACATAGATCACCTGACCTCACCCGAATATATGGGTTCTCCCAGCAGGCCAAGGGATTCAAGAAAACCCCTGTCCATTGGCTGACATACCCCACATACCCATAACCTGATCTTGGGTTGCCCTTCTCATATCTAGTATCACTAAGTTCCCAGCCACCTAGTGGTAGAAAAGAAAAGTGCAACAAGGCCAAACTTAGGGAGAAAATCAATGGATCTCTAACAACTAACTGCAGTAGATACTCCTGACAAGGAATTTGGCGAGTAGCTCCCTGACTAAACCCCAGGGCGCTACATTTGTATGAAGTTTTCTCACTCAAACCAGGCTGCAGACCGATCAGGGTGCCCATGAAGATCCATATCCACAGCCAAGAGAACCTACAATGGGCACGTGAGCCTCAGAACTCGAGCACGGAGCAATGGAAGAAGGTGGCCTGGTCTGATGAGTTACATTTTCTTTTTTCATCTGGTGGATGGCCGGGTGTGTGTGCATCACTTACCTGGGGAAGAGATGGCACCAGGATCTAGTATGGGAATAAGACAAGCTGGCGGAGGCAGTGTGAGGGTTTGGGCAATGTGTCAGAAACCATGAATCGGGCCGAGACAGAAGTACAGTTAAATCACACATGTTTAATAATAAAAGTAAATGGAACAAACGTACTCAAAACATAGCCAAAGTTCGGTAACCGGAACGGATAGTCAGCCAACTTAGAAAGTCAGGGATCAATGTAGTGGAA
This sequence comes from Lithobates sylvaticus, assembly GCA_028564925.1. Taxonomy (NCBI): domain Eukaryota; kingdom Metazoa; phylum Chordata; class Amphibia; order Anura; family Ranidae; genus Lithobates; species Lithobates sylvaticus. The sequence goes on from CM053034.1 coordinate 197,003,611, forward strand.
CAGCAAGCAGGATCTGGAGCCAGAAGGGATGTCAGCCAAGCAAGTCTTTAACAGGAACACAGGAGATCGTCTCTGTGATGTTGACCAAGGTGAAGGCAGAGATCCTCTGGGCTGGACGGCTTAAGAAGGCAGGACTGACGAGCAGGATATCATCAACAGCTGAGTAACTGTGGAGAGATAGGAGCTGGCAATTAGCCGACAGCTGAGTGTCCAGCTCAGAGAAGGAAAGGCTGAGCCCAGCCCTGACACAATGTTCTACTGGGAAACCTTGGATCCTGCCATTCATGTGGATGTTACTTGACCCCCTACCACCCACCTAAACATTGCTAACCAAGAACACCCCTTCATGGAAATGGTATTCCCTGACTGCAGTGGCCTCTTTCTGCTGGATAATGTGCCTTGCCACACTGCAAAAATGGTCCAAGAATGCAGTGAGGAACACAACAATGAGTTTGAGGTGTTAACTTGAGCAATGCAAAGGGCATTCTTCTCACTGCCCACCAATGTAAGGAACATTCTTCCCACTGATCACCAATGTAAGGGACATTCTTCCCACTGATCACCAATGTAAGGGACATTCTTCTCACTGATCACCAATGTAAGGGACATTCTTCTCACTGACCACCAATGTAGGGGACATTCTTCTCACTGATCACCAATGTAAGGAACATTCTTCTCACTGATCACCAATGTAAGGAACATTCTTCTCACTGATCACCAATGTAAGGACATTCTTCTCACTGATCACCAATGTAAGGAACATTCTTCTCACTGATCACCAATGTAAGGAACATTCTTCTCACTGATCACCAATGTAAGGAACATTCTTCCCACTGATCACCAATGTAAGGGACATTCTTCTCACTGATCACCAATGTAAGGACATTCTTCTCACTGATCACCAATGTAAGGAACATTCTTCCCACTGATCACCAATGTAAGGAACATTCTTCCCACTGATCACCAATGTAAGGACATTCTTCTCACTGATCACCAATGTAAGGAACATTCTTCACTGATCACCAATGTAAGGACATTCTTCTCACTGATCACCAATGTAAGGAACATTCTTCCCACTGATCACCAATGTAAGGAACATTCTTCTCACTGATCACCAATGTAAGGAACATTCTTCCCACTGACCACCAATGTAAGGAACATTCTTCCCACTGATCACCAATGTAAGGAACATTCTTCCCACTGATCACCAATGTAAGGAACATTCTTCTCACTGATCACCAATGTAAGGAACATTCTTCCCACTGACCACCAATGTAAGGAACATTCTTCCAACTGACCACCAATGTAAGGAACATTCTTCCCACTGATCACCAATGTAAGGAACATTCTTCTCACTGATGACCAATGTAAGGAACATTCTTCCCACTGATCACCAATGTAAGGAACATTCTTCCCACTGATCACCAATGTAAGGAACATTCTTCTCACTGACCACCAATGTGAGGAACATTCTTCTCACTGATCACCAATGTAAGGAACATTCTTCCCACTGACCACCAATGTAAGGAACATTCTTCCCACTGATCACCAATGTAAGGAACATTCTTCTCACTGATCACCAATGTAAGGAACATTCTTCTCACTGATCACCAATGTAAGGAACATTCTTCTCACTGATCACCAATGTAAGGAACATTCTTCTCACTGATCACCAATGTAAGGAACATTCTTTCTCACTGATCACCAATGTAAGGAACATTCTTCTCACTGATCACCAATGTAAGGAACATTCTTCTCACTGATCACCAATGTAAGGAACATTCTTCTCACTGATCACCAATGTAAGGAACATTCTTCTCACTGATCATCAATGTAAGGAACATTCTTCTCACTGATCACCAATGTAAGGTACATTCTTCCCACTGATCACCAATGTAAGGTACATTCTTCTCACTGATCACCAATGTAAGGAACATTCTTCCAACTGATCACCAATGGAAGGAGAATTCTTCCCAGTACATACCATATAGTAAGTATTATCAGGGGTTCGCTGACACTGGAAAGTTATTTCAAGGGTTCCTCCATGTTAAAACACAATGGGAAAGGCTGATCTAGAATAAAGCAGCCAGCAGATGGCACTGCAGCGCCACCGCCTCAACGCCCATCAATAATAACATAATTCAGCAGTTGAAGGATAAATCCGCCAGTAAACAAATGCGATATATTGTGATATTTGTTGCCGGTCACTTTTAGCTATAAACGCACACAATGCGCTGAGATACAAAAACTGTAAATCAGGAAAAATTCGTCATGTGACTCACAATTTCTTTTTTTAATTTTCCGGTCTGCTGTAGAAAAATGTGATCTGAAATGTAATTGCTGATGTCGACACTTTTTCTCCACTTTCTTTTTTTATTAAATATTACAATGTATCCTAAGGGGTTCCTTTAGCAAATCGATTGTCTGCTTCTGCAGTGTGCGCATTTCCTGAACAGCCTGAAATCTGAACCTGTGTAAATGTAGCTTGCGTGTTCCCGGGTGCTGGCTCCGCCTCCTGCGTTTCATAGAAAAATTCTGATTTCACTATAAATGATCCCTAGAAACAGATTGTACTATGAGTAGGATTATGAAAAAAAAAACAAGAAAAAAAAATAAAGTTTTTCCCATTTTAAAACAATTTCCTGCTGTCATTGGCCTATTCATTAAAACATGGTAATGGATAAAAGTAGCCAATGACAACAAATCAGAATCCAACTTATAGTGATCTGCTGCCTTCAGTAAAGATGATTCTAATTGGTTGATATTTTGCACTTTGTTCCCTACATCATTTATTGAAGGAGATCCATTTTCTCCCAAGGTTCATTGGAGGACACATGACTCTAATCTTTAATGTTTGGTTATACTGCCACCTACAGGAGGTTTGGACATTATGTAAATCAAAAAGGGCCAACACCATCTAGTGCACATGTAAGTATTATCAGGGGTTCGCTGACACTGGAAAGTTATTTCAAGGGTTCCTCCATGTTAAAACACAATGGGGAAGGCTGATCTAGAATAAGCTTCAAGCAGCCAGCAGATGGCACTGCAGCGCCAAACCTACAGGAGGTTTGGACATTATGTAAATCAAAAAGGGCCAACACCATCTAGTGCACATGTGTCAAACACAAAGCCCGTTGGCCTGAATCCAGCCCACCAAGCCATTTATGTAGTTCTCACACCTCTCCTGCAGCTGTGGCGCCCCCCCTCCTCCACCTTGTCTTAGCATTTGGCAGCAGACAAGAGGACAGAACTCCTCTGCCAGATCCTGTGCTTCTTTGTGTAGCTGTGGAGAGGCTGTAGAAGTTGGCGGCGGAAAGGAGGACAGAACTCCTCCTATAGATCCCGTACCTCTCTGTGCAGCCGCAGCACCCCCTCCTCTCCGCCTCCCCTGGTCTCAGCATTCAGCGGACTCTGGCAGCTGACTCCAGTCCTCTTCTGGTCGTCCTCCAGACTGTCATGAAGATCCTGCCAGAAATCTAAACCCGGGCCGTCCTGGCCCTCAGATTCCATTGCGCATGCGCATGCGCGCCCGGGCGCGGGCACGTGCACAACCGCGCACAGGGAGACGGGCGCGCGCCCTAGTTAGCACCAGCCGGCCTATTTAAGCCTGACTAGAGCAGACGGTCTTTGCTGTCTGCTCTACAGCGTTGTGGTGTAGTGAAAGAAACCTGATCCTGTTATACCTGTTCCTTTGACCCGGCTTGCCATAAAGACTATCCTGCTTTCTGCCTGTACCCGACCCCGGCTTCCAGTGACCATCCTCCTGCCTGATCCATTGTACCTTGCTCTAGTTCAGATTCATTACCTGACTTCTTGATGAACTTTGGTTCCTTGTTTAGCCTTGGTCCAGTCTGCAGTCTGACCCCCTGTAACGAGCCTGTTCACCTGCTGGTTCCAGTCCAGTCTGTGGTTCCGTTTCCTGTGTTCAGTTCCTGTCAGCTCTGCTATCCCAGCTTACCTGTGAACTTACTTGCCAAGCCGTTGTCCAGTTCCTGTCAGCTCTACTATCCAAGTGTACCTGTGAACTTACTTGCCAAGCCGTTGTCCAGTTCCTGTCAGCTCTACTATCCAAGTGTACCTGTGAACTTACTTGCCAAGCCGTTGTCCAGTTCCTGTCAGCTCTACTATCCAAGTGTACCTGTGAACTTACTTGCCAAGCCGTTGTCCAGTTCCTGTCAGCTCTGCTATCCAAGTGTACCTGTGAACTTACTTGCCAAGCCGTTGTCCAGTTCCTGTCAGCTCTGCTATCCGGTTTACCTGTGAGCCTGTTTCCTGTGATCCTGCCAGCTCTGCTATCCAGTTTACCTGTGAGCCTGCTTCCTGTGATCCTGCCAGCTCTGCTATCCGGTTTACCTGTGAGCCTGTTTCCTGTGATCCTGCCAGCTCTGCTATCCGGTTTACCTGTGAGCCTGTTTCCTGTGATCCTGCCAGCTCTGCTATCCAGTTTACCTGTGAGCCTGCTTCCTGTGATCCTGCCAGCTCTGCTATCCGGTTTACCTGTGAGCCTGTTTCCTGTGATCCTGCCAGCTCTGCTATCCAGTTTACCTGTGAGCCTGCTTCCTGTGATCCTGCCAGCTCTGCTATCCGGTTTACCTGTGAGCCTGCTTCCCAGAGATCCTGCCTGCTCAGCTAACCTGTTTCCTTCCCACCGGTCTGTTGATCCTGCCAGGCACCCGTGCTCCTCCTCACTTCTGGCTCTCCTGTTCCCACACCAGGGGACCAGGAGTGGGAGACGCAAGGGAGGCCTCTCCCTGCAATCTCGGGCTCGCACCACCAGGTACGTGACAGTAGCAGACAGCCATGTCTGACCCCGAGCAGGGAGCCCCCGCCATGGAGGGGCTATGCCAACACCTGGCAGGTCTGACCGAAGCGGTGAAGAACCTCCAGCAGGGTTATACCCGGCTGGAGGAACGGGTACTGGCCCTGTCTGGTCCATCCAGTACCCAAGGAACTCCTCACCCAGCAGCACCCCCAACGGGGCCTGCACCTACCCAGACTATAGTGATGCTACCACCTGAGCCCAAGGTACCTACTCCAGAGAAATTTACGGGTGCCCGTGGTAGCTTCAGAACTTTCCGTAACTCCTGTGAACTCCATTTTGCCCTGCAACCTAGGACCTTCTCTTTAGAGACCACCAAGGTGGGTTTTGTGGTAGCCCTACTGACTGGGGATCCCCAAATCTGGGCCCACCGTCTCGTGGAACAAAAGGATGCAGCATTGACCAGTCTCTCCACCTTTTTTGATGCCATGGCGCAGCTTTATGAGGACCCCCAACTTTCAACCACTGCGGAGGCCGCCTTACGTTCTCTCCAACAGGGTCGAAGACCAGCAGAGGACTATGTGGCTGAGGTCAGGCGTTGGGGTGCCGACACCGACTGGAACGATGCTGCCCTCCGTCATCAATTCCGCATGGGCCTCTCAGACGCACTCAAGGACGAGCTCGCCAGAGTGGGGGTACCCCAGACCCTGAATTCCCTCATAGACCTAAGCATCCAAATTGACCGGCGCCTACGGGAACGTAGGGCCGAACGAACCTTGGGGTCCCCAAGACCTACCTGGATGCTCCCCAGGGGTCCTAGTCACTTCCGCTCTGCTCCCCCCGTTAAACCTACTCATGCCTCTTCCGCATCCGAACCCATGCAACTTGGACTCCTGCGGCCTTCTCTCACCCCAGCTGAACGTCAGAGACGCCGCAGCAACAATCTGTGCCTGTATTGTGGAGAGCCTGGTCATTATGTTCGGAATTGCCCGGCTAAACTCCGTAAGTTCCCCACTATTCTCTCCAGTTATGTGGATCCTGTGACCGGGGTTTCATCTCATCTTGCCCTTTCTGTTTCCTTCCAGTTCGCAGGAAGGACCCTACAAACCACAGCTATCATTGACTCTGGTGCCTGCAGTTGCTTCATGGACTCTGCTTTTGCTCTCCGGCATCGAATTCCTCTCCGTCTGAGAAAACAAGGCCTGTCTGTCCACCTGGCGGATGGGTCCACCATCAAATCTGGCCCAGTGACTCAGGAGACTGCCCCATTGCACACAGTAATCTCAGAGTCACATCAAGAACTGTTATGTTTGGACATAATTTCTTCTCCCTTGTTTCCAGTCATTCTAGGAATCCCCTGGCTGCAAGCACACAACCCGGTCATCAACTGGTCCACAGGAGAGGTGGCCTTTTCTTCTCCCTACTGCCAAAGGTCCTGCGGCTCCTTGGCCCCCGCAGGACCCTCTGCTCTGCTCTGCCTCGAAAACGAGGCAGGTCTACGTCAGTCCATCCCTGAAGTCTACCATGCATACCTGGATGTGTTTAGTAAACAAAGGGCAGATGTGCTGCCACCACATAGGCCCTATGACTGTCCCATTGAACTCCTTCCCGGGGCCAAGATTCCCTTCGGTAGGGTTTTCCCGTTAACAGAGGTGGAGCAGGGAAAATTAAAGGACTATATTGATGATAACCTGAAAAAAGGGTTTATCCGCCCATCCACGTCTCCTGCAGGTGCTGGAATATTTTTTGTAGAAAAGAAGGACCATTCTCTCAGACCCTGTGTGGACTACCGTGCCCTAAACGAGGTCACAGTCAAAAATCGCTACCCGCTTCCCCTGGTACCTGAACTGTTTCAGAGGCTTGGCACGGCCTCCATCTTTTCTAAACTGGACCTCAGAGGGGCATACAATTTGATACGTATAAAGGATGGGGACGAATGGAAGACGGCATTTCGGTCTCGATTTGGGCACTTCGAGTACCTGGTGATGCCGTTTGGACTCTGTAACGCCCCCGCTACCTTCCAGGCCTTTATAAATGATGTACTTCGGGACTTCCTTGATGTTTTTGCTGTTGTTTATCTTGATGACATACTAATTTTCTCTTCCTCCCTAGAGCTGCATCGTGGACATGTTAAAAGTGTGTTGGGTCGTCTCCGGCAACATGGCCTCTATGCCAAGGCAGAAAAATGTCTCTTTGAGGTAGAAAGCATACCCTTCCTAGGTTTGATCATCTCCAATAGAGGCATCCGGATGGACCCCCAGAAAATCTCAGCCATCCTGGACTGGCCAGTTCCCGCAGATAAAAAGGGGATCCAGCGATTCATTGGCTTTGCCAATTTTTATCGCAAATTCATCAAGGGATTCTCGGCCATAGTGGCACCCATTACTCAACTCACCAAACAAGGTACCCGTTTTCATTGGTCCCCTGAGGCCCAAGGGGCCTTCGAGGCCCTCAAGGGGCTCTTTACCTCAGCCCCTATCCTGAAGCATCCAGATCCTTCTCTGCCCTTTGTCCTCGAAGTGGATGCCTCAGAGATAGCTGTAGGGGCCATCCTGTCCCAGAGACAGGGCATCAAAGCCCTGCTACACCCCGTGGCATTCTTCTCACGGAAACTGTCCCCAGCCGAGAAGAACTACGATGTGGGGGATCGGGAATTACTGGCCATAAAGACCGCCCTCGAGGAATGGCGTTACCTGCTAGAAGGGGCTACTCACCCAATCCTGATCTTCACAGATCACAAGAATCTAGAGTACCTGAAGACTGCCAAGAGGTTAAAACCTAGACAGGCCCGTTGGGCCTTATTTTTCTCTCGTTTTACTTTTCACGTGACATATCGTCCGGGTTCCAAAAACGCGAAGCCGGACGCTCTGTCTCGTATGTATCACAAATCCCAGGATGGTTCCCCTCCAGACACTATCCTTGCCCCTGGAAACTTTCTCCTGTTACAGAAAGACCTACTGTCCCAGCTCAGGCGGGCCTCCAGTGGCCTCATACCCACTCCCGGTCCTGGGTTGCAGGCCAAGGATGGGCTATTGTGGCATGGGGATAAGATTTTCATTCCCGAGGGTCTGCGGGTAACCGTCCTGGAATTGTGCCATGATCACAAGCTTGCCGGACACTTTGGTGTCACCAAAACCACTGAATTGGTACAACGTACCTTCTGGTGGCCTCAGCTAAGGGAAGACTGCAGGAAATTTGTGGAAACATGCACTGTGTGTATTCGGAGCAAGAGTCACAGAACCAAAGCCTGGGGCTTACTCAAGCCATTACCAGTCCCAGATCGCCCCTGGAAAATGCTGTCCATAGATTTCATTGTGGAACTGCCCCCAGCAGAGGACCACACTACGATCTTCGTGATAGTTGATCGTCTGTCAAAGATGGCACACTTTGTTCCCATGAAGGGTACCCCTTCTGCCTCAGAAACCGCACAAGTGTTCATCCGAGAAGTCATCAGACTCCATGGGGTACCAGCCAACATAGTGTCCGACCGAGGGGTACAATTCACCTCTCGGTTTTGGAAATCACTCTGCAAGGCCCTCAATATTGAGCTATCGTTTTCTTCCGCTTATCACCCTCAAACCAATGGACAGACCGAAAGAACCAATCAGACCCTGGAACAATATCTTCGATGCTTTTCTTCCTTCTCCCAAGACGATTGGATCTCCCTGTTACCAGTTGCCGAGTTTGCATATAACAATGCTATCCACTCGGCCACCCAACAGACACCCTTTTTCGCCAACTATGGCTTTCATCCCTCATTTCTGCCCAATTCCCTTCCTGAATGTACTGTGCCCGCAGTCCAGGAGAAGATTGACTTCTTTGCTTCCAATAACCAACTCCTGCAGGACACCATGGCCCGGACCCAGGAACATAACAAAACAGTCTTTGACCGAAAGAGGCGTGGAGAATTGGTACTGGCACCGGGTGACACAGTGTGGCTCTCCACCTTGAATCTGAAATTGGCTTGTCCCTCAAAGAAACTGGGCCCTAAGTTTTTAGGTCCCTTTCCAGTCAAACGAAAGATTAATGAAGTAGCCTATGAGTTGGAACTTCCTGATTCCCTCAAGGTCCATCCAGTCTTTCATGTTTCCCTGTTAAAGCCCTCCACTTCCAACCCCTTTTCCAACAGAAGGACGGTACCCCCGGACCCAGTCTTGGTAGATGGCGAGGAAGAATATGAGGTAGAGGCCATACTAAATGTTAGAAAAAAGGAGAAATCAGAACCAGTTTTTGATCAAATGGAAGGGATATGGTCCTGAAGAAAATTCCTGGGAGCCCGAGTGTAATATCCATGCTAAGAGTCTAGTTCAAGCCTTCAAAAGAGCTCACCCTGAGAGATTTGCCCAGAGGGGCACCCGGAGGTTGCCCCTAGGAGGGGGGCAATGTCATGAAGATCCTGCCAGAAATCTAAACCCGGGCCGTCCTGGCCCTCAGATTCCATTGCGCATGCGCATGCGCGCCGGGGCGCGGGCACGTGCACAACCGCGCACAGGGAGACGGGCGCGCGCCCTAGTTAGCACCAGCCGGCCTATTTAAGCCTGACTAGAGCAGACGGTCTTTGCTGTCTGCTCTACAGCGTTGTGGTGTAGTGAAAGAAACCTGATCCTGTTATACCTGTTCCTTTGACCCGGCTTGCCATAAAGACTATCCTGCTTTCTGCCTGTACCCGACCCCGGCTTCCAGTGACCATCCTCCTGCCTGATCCATTGTACCTTGCTCTAGTTCAGATTCATTACCTGACTTCTTGATGAACTTTGGTTCCTTGTTTAGCCTTGGTCCAGTCTGCAGTCTGACCCTCTGTAACGAGCCTGTTCACCTGCTGGTTCCAGTCCAGTCTGTGGTTCCGTTTCCTGTGTTCAGTTCCTGTCAGCTCTGCTATCCAAGTGTACCTGTGAACTTACTTGCCAAGCCGTTGTCCAGTTCCTGTCAGCTCTACTATCCAAGTGTACCTGTGAACTTACTTGCCAAGCCGTTGTCCAGTTCCTGTCAGCTCTACTATCCAAGTGTACCTGTGAACTTACTTGCCAAGCCGTTGTCCAGTTCCTGTCAGCTCTGCTATCCAAGTGTACCTGTGAACTTACTTGCCAAGCCGTTGTCCAGTTCCTGTCAGCTCTACTATCCAAGTGTACCTGTGAACTTACTTGCCAAGCCGTTGTCCAGTTCCTGTCAGCTCTGCTATCCGGTTTACCTGTGAGCCTGTTTCCTGTGATCCTGCCAGCTCTGCTATCCAGTTTACCTGTGAGCCTGCTTCCTGTGATCCTGCCAGCTCTGCTATCCGGTTTACCTGTGAGCCTGTTTCCTGTGATCCTGCCAGCTCTGCTATCCAGTTTACCTGTGAGCCTGCTTCCTGTGATCCTGCCAGCTCTGCTATCCGGTTTACCTGTGAGCCTGTTTCCTGTGATCCTGCCAGCTCTGCTATCCAGTTTACCTGTGAGCCTGCTTCCTGTGATCCTGCCAGCTCTGCTATCCGGTTTACCTGTGAGCCTGCTTCCCAGAGATCCTGCCTGCTCAGCTAACCTGTTTCCTTCCCACCGGTCTGTTGATCCTGCCAGGCACCCGTGCTCCTCCTCACTTCTGGCTCTCCTGTTCCCACACCAGGGGACCAGGAGTGGGAGACGCAAGGGAGGCCTCTCCCTGCAATCTCGGGCTCGCACCACCAGGTACGTGACACAGACCCTGAAATTGCGGCTTCCCAGCTCCGCCCCCAGCTTCTTCCCGGCAGCAGCACAAGGTAAGGAGGGTTGACTTCTAAAGGTGGGGGAGGCCCGCTGGGATCTGGTGTAAGGGGAGGTGTTCTGTACATCTAGTCTTACAGATACAACTGGCCCTTTGAGGGCAACCATTAGACTTATGTGGCCCGTGATGACCCCCCCTGATGAATGAGTGACTTGTATAGCGCTACCTATGCGAACTGAATCGCCTCAGGGCGCTTTTTGCCACTGGTGTCCATCTGTGATTTAGTGCAGTCCTTGCCCTGTAGGGTCCTGACACGCTTACAAACACATACAACATACACATATTTGGACAATTTTTATCGACAGGATCTAATTAACCTACCGGCATGTCTTTGGAGTGTGGGAGGAAACCAGAGTACCCGGAGGAATCCCACGCAGGCACAGGGAGAACATGCAAACTCCAGGCAGAGGGTGTCGTGGTCGGGATTTGAACCAGCGACCCTATTACTGCTAGGTGAAAGTGCTAACCACTACACCACTGTGTTGCCCCACTGATCTAAGGGCTATGCCATTACAACTGCATTCAGTTTAGCTTAGTGTACAAAGGAAGTAGAAGGTCTTTTTTTTGGACTCTGCTGGATCTAGACAAGGGTGGTGAGCACCTCTTGGGCCTTCGTACATCAGGCTTCTATCTCCCGTACTTGTAAGGCTTCCGCCTGGTCTTCGGTCTTAACCTTTATTCAATTCTATCGGGTGGATATCGCTGTATCCAGAGATGCTAGCCTTGGGCATAACGTCCTTCAGGCAGCATCCAAAAACATGGGGAACGCCGCACTGCCAGCCACACTCTCTGATGTGTTTCGCCCCGCCCCAATGCGTGAGGACGAAACGCGTCAGTCGGCGTGCTTTGCGGAGCAGCGCCGGCTAAGGTTCTCTAACGTTCATATTGACACTAAGGTCAGGTTGCCCATGTTTATGGGTTTTGCCACTGCTGGATGTGTGAGCCTACTGCCGCGTACACACGATCGGAATTCTCGTCGGAAAAAACTCTGACGGTTTTTCCGACGGAATTCCGCTCAAGCTGTGTTGCCTACACACGATCACATCAAATTCCGACGGTCAGTAACACAGCGGCATAAAACACGTTCGACAGCACTATAAAAGGGAAGTTTAATGCTTCCGAGCACGCGTAGAATTGTTTCCGAGCATGCGTCGGAATTTTGCGTGTCGGAATTGCATACACGCGATCGGAAAATCCGATTGAAAGGTTTTCCGTCGGAAAAATTGAGAACAGGTTCTCAATTCAAAGTCCGTCGGAAATTCCGACAGAAAAAGACCGATGGGCATACACACGGTCGGAAAATCTGATGAAAAGCTCCCATCGGACTGTTTCGATCGGAAATTTCGACCGTGTGTACGCGGCATAAGGCCAAAACCCCTACTTATGAGGACCGGGGGGGGGGTTGGACTTCTCTTGCTCAGAGCAGTGCTCCAAGCTTCATCCTGGGTCCTTCAGCCAGCAGTTTAGTCTATAGCAGTGATGGCGAACCTTGGCACCCCAGATGTTTTGGAACTACAATTCCCATGATGCTCATGGGCACTGCAGTGTGGTTGAGCATCATGGGAAATGTAGTTCCGAAACATCTGGGGTGCCAAGGTTCCCCATCACTGGTCTATAGTCATAGAAACTTCTCAAGGGTTGTTGGAGCCGTTTTTTTTGCCCCTGCTTTTTGATGATATCCTTTTCCCATCCCTCTTTGTAGGGATTGCCTTATACGGTATGTTGCATACATTAAAGAATAGAGTCCTGTGTCCTCCATTGCATGGTGGGAAACAATGGAAATTTTTGCATAAAATCATAATTTCCAGTAAAGACAAATCTCTGTCCCTTCTGGTGGACCTTTGCCTCGTGATGTTGGCCTGCTGCTACAAAATCTGAAGGTTGCTTCAATCATTCTGGCATTTACTGCTCTGCTGCTACTAAGCTTGTACGCAGGTGCAGGGTGTAGCCACTAGATGGGGCTGTGCCCTTTGTGATTTTCATAGTGTCCAGGGCTCCTAAAAGGTGAGAGTACCATATATACTCGAGTATAATATAACAATACAATAAAAATGAGGAATTCACAGAAAACTCATAGAATATTGTAGCAGCGCTTAATGACTGGATAATGAAATCCAATAAGACTAGTGAGTGAGGTATAAATAAATGAGTAAAATAATAATAATAACAATAAAAGTGGTTTACACCCTTAGGTGAATCAATCTAAAATAAATATAAAAGTGATTTACACCCGTAGGCAGATCAATATTATTATTATTGATAGGACCAGTTGCGAATAAATAGATAAATAAATAAATAAATAAATATAGATATAAATATCCGCAGTAGTTCATATGTAAGTGGAGCAAAGTCCAGTGGTGTTCTGATAAAACAATGGGGCTTGCAGATAAACACGTTTCTAGATTCCTGTAGTGCGGTTTAAACTCCTGAGTTCTTCCACCAATGCACTCCACCTCGTGAAAGGAAAAACGGGTTCCCCTATGGGGATGCACTCACCAGAGCCAAATCAAATATAGGCATGTAATCTCCCAACGAGAATCTGCTACCTCCTTTTTCCAATCACCTCCACAGCCTCTGGTTAACAGCTCACCATTATCAGCCAGGACATATATGGAAAGAATTGGGACCACATAGGGTAATATTGCTTTAAACACTTTTATTTACCCCAAGGAAAATATCCCTTTAAAATTCAAACGTACCAAAAGAAAGAATTAAAACAGCATGAAACAGATGTATGTGAAAAGCTCTACTATGCCTGGTATCCCTTTCCGGTGCAGCGACGCTGGTTTCCGCTCGGCCGAGCGGTGTACACAGAGTAGAAAGCTTTCCGGTCCGTGGAACGCAGGTTTGGAGCGCAAAAAACGTCACTTCCTCGTTGCCTGGTCTACGTCCCTTTTACTCGAGTATAAGCCGAGTTTTTTTCAGCACATTTTTTTGTGCTGAAAATGCCCCCCTCGGCTTATACTGGAGTCAAGCACTTTTCTGCAGCAGAAAATTACATTTTCCGAAAGGACTTTGGGGCCCCGTATCTCGGGGCCACTTGGTGCTAGGAACCCCATTTGGTGTGCAAACCTAGTGGAACTATCAATATAACATATCCAAAGATGGGGTTCCTAGCACCAAGTGGCCCCAAGATACAGGGCCCAATACAGGGCCCCAAAGTCGGTTCGGAAAATGCCTTTCTTTGCTGCAGAAAAGTGCTTGACATTTTCAGAACCGACTTTGGGGCCCCGTATCTCGGGGCCACTTGGTGATAGGAACCCCATCTGGATATGTTGTAGTGCTAGTTCCACTGGGTTTGCACACCAAATTTGGGGTTCCTAGCCCCAAGTGGCCCCAAGATACGGGGCCCCAAATTGGTCAACTGTGTCCATCCGCGGCAAATTTTGGCTGCAGATAGGGGGCATATAGGAACCCTTAACTACCAAGTTTTAAGTTCGGGGGACCTATGGCTGCAAATGGGCACAGTGAGGCTGCAAATGGGCATTGTTGACCCTCTTTTCCACTTACAGTAGCTGCGCATTTCTCACCCTAGGCTTATACTCGAGTCAATACGTTTTCCCAGTTTTTTGTGTTAAAATTAGGTGCCTCGGCTTATATTCGGGTCGGCTTATACTCGAGTATATACGGTAATACACCAAAATAGACATTTAAAAAAAAAAAATCTTGTAAACTTTTTAATTTTATCATATCATTAATGATCACGAATCGCCCTCGTAACTTTTAAAAGTGTTTTTTTTTAACCTTAAGGCCCCGTGTACACGTACTGATAAAATAACATAGAGGAGAGTTCAGGGTCAGTTGAAAAAAACGCCCAACTGCTCCTAAACGTCCGTTTTCCAGCAGCAGTGTACATGAGGCCTTACAGGTCTCCCATAAGAAGTTGCAGACCTGGGCGTGCTACACATGCCCAGAAAAACATCATCATTGTACACACGACTTGTGTAGCACGTCCAGTCATCACTGCCGCACTTCTGGGACTCCCCCTACTATTATATAACAATTGTTACTGGCATTACTGTAGTATACTGTATACTCAGAGAAGGTGTCGGCTCTCTGACAGTGTTTATAAATAACACAGCTCCAGGTGCCAATATACAAAGATACAATGTATCATATTGTTACTTTTGTATCTTTTTGTTCATTCATCTGCAAAGGAAAGAACTTCCATCTGCAAATGATGTCAGTTAAAGCAACCTGACAAATAAAATAAATAAATGAATAAATAAAATATTTCTCTGATGTAAAAGGAGGACTCTATTGGGGACACCTGATGTAAAGGGGGACTCTACCAGGGACATCTGTTGTAAAGAAGGATTCTATTAGGAACATCTTATGTAAAGGGGGACACCTGATG
>CM053034.1:197018894-197071394 GCA_028564925.1 Lithobates sylvaticus
GCCGCGCTTCTTAACACGGACTATTAATCTGTAGGTCTGAAGGCGAGCAAAACGTGAGGAATAAACCGCGCTTCTGTTATTGCTGGTTATAGAACTCGGCGAGTTTCTAGGACCCATTCGCAAACGTGCGCCCCCGCCCCCCCACTCCCCTGCGGCATAACCTACGGGGATTTTCTTCCAGAAAGGCGTTGGATGCCTAAACAATCAATTTGCATCTCGGTGGATGACTTGAAACAAAACCAATTAACAGGCGTGTTTCCCGGTGATGTGGTTGTGTGTTGTTGGTTCCTCACGGAAAGACATCCAGTACATCATGGTTGCCCTTTAACCACTCGCCGACCACGCACTGTGGTTTTACCGCTACAGCGGGGGCTGGCTGCGCAGAATCATGTAGATATATACAGGACGCGATTCTGCTTTTTTTGCGGGTAGGGGGCGCATGCGTTCGCTCTGCCCACCTGGCTGCACTTTTATTGGCTCCCTTAAATGCCGATCACCGGGTGCTGGCCGTTGATTCCTGGCCAGGACCCACCGATCGGCATAGCGAGTGGCAAGAGATGGATCTTTTACCTTGTAGCGGCCCACCGGCCGAACACGAGGACACCGGGATTATGGCAGCTAGCTGCTGCCATGACAACGATATCCATCCTCAAAGTAAGGACGTATACCGGCGTTCGGCGATCCGGAAGTAGTTAAACACGAATTACACGGGTTCTGAGGGTAATTAAATGCAGATAAGACACAAGGCGAGTTTAATTACCACCTTAATCAGCCACAGAACCCGTGTAATTATTATGTGTTTTTCGGGTTTAAAGGGGTGAGGTGGCAACTCTAGGTTGTTGTGCTAATCTGAAGACCACACAAAGTTTGGAGGTTCTGTAGCTATTGACTCTGCAGACATTTGGCGACTTCTGCACACTGTGAGCTTCAGCATGCTCTGACCCCGCTCTGTCATTTTACATAGCCTACTACTTCGTGGCTGAGTTCAGTGGCGGCTGGTGCTCAAAATTTTTTGGGGGGGGGCGCAGACAAACTGAAAAATTCTAAAAAAAAAAAAAACATCAATTGCATCCTCACTGTGCCCATCAAATGCAGCCACTGTGCCATCAAATGCAGCCACTGTGCCATCAAATGCAGCCACTTTGCCCATCAAACGCAGCCACTGTGCCCATCAAACGCAGCCACTGTGCCCCAAGTGCTGCCACTGTGCCCATCAAACGCAGCCACTTTGCCCATCAAACGCAGCCACTTTGCCCATCAAACGCAGCCACTGTGCCCATCAAACGCAACCACTGTGCCCATCAAACGCAACAACTGTGCCCATCAATTGCTGCCACTGTGCCCATCAAACGTAGCCACTGTGCCCATCAAACGTAGCCACTGTGCCCCAAGTGCTGCCACTGTGCCCATCAAACGCAGCCACTTTGCCCATCAAACGCAGCCACTGTGCCCATCAAACGCAGCCACTGTGTCCATCAAACACAGCCACTTTGCCCATCAAACGCAGCCACTGTGCCCATCAAACGCAGCCACTGTGCCCCAAGTGCTGCCACTGTGCCCATCAAACGTAGCCACTGTGCCCCAAGTGCTGCCACTGTGCCCATCAAACGCAGCCACTGTGCCCATCAAACGCAGCCACTGTGCCCATCAAATGTAGCCACTGTGCCCATCAAACGCAGCCACTGTGCCCATCAAACGCAGCCACTGTGCCCATCAAACGCAGCCACTTTGCCCATCAAACGCAGCCACTGTGCCCATCAAACGCAGCCACTTTGCCCATCAAACACAGCCACTGTGCCTATCAAACACAGCCACTGTGCCTATCAAACGCAGCCAGTGTGCCCATCAAACGCAGCCACTGTGCCCATCAAACGCAGACACTTTGCTCATCAAACGCAGCCACTGTGCCCATCAAACGCAACAACTGTGCCCATCAATCGCAGACACTTTGCCCATCAAACGCAGCCACTGTGCCCATCCAACGCAACAACTGTGCCCATCAATTGCTGCCACTGTGCCATCAAACGCTGCCAGAGTGCCGTCAAACGTAGCCACTGTGCCCATCGAATGCAACCACTGTGCCCCAAGTGCTGCCACTGTGCCCCAAATGCTGCCACTGTGCCGCCCGCCTGCCGTATGCCCGTCACTTACCTTGTCTCGGGTGGGCAGTGGATGACGCCGGCGAGCGGTGTCCGGTGACCTCCATTTCTTCCCCGATGTCTTCTCCTACCCACTCCTCCTCTCGTCCTCTGCTATGATTGGATGCCTGATAGGTGTCCAATCACAGTGCCTGTCATTTCAGCCAATCAGGTGACAGGTAACACAGACCCGGCAACCTTATTCGCTGACAGACGGTTCAATGATAGCAAAGCGAATTCCTTCGCTTTGCTAACATACAGCTGAGTGTGAAGCGAACGCACAGCGTTGCGCCCGCTTCTCACATTTTTGGGCGCCTATTAGAGCCTATGGCTCTAATCAGATGCTTCCAAAAAACCACCCCCGCCGGGATAATTCAGATGCCCGGCGCCCGAAATTGGGCCGGGCACCTGAATAGGGGGGTGTCAGCAGAGACCATAGATAGATTCATATCTATAGTGATTATAGTGGTGCCAGGAGAGGGGGGGGGGGGGGTTGCGCTCCTGCGCCCTTCATGGATGCACTGCACACTGGCTGAGTTGCTGGTGTTCCCAGTTGCTTCCACTTTTTTATAATACCACTGACAGTTGAACGTGGAATATTTAGTAGCAAAGGAAATTTAACGGATGGACTTTTTGCACAGGTGGCCACCTATCAGGGAATTCACTGATCTCCTGAGTGCCCCCCCCCCGTTCTTTCATAAAACGTTTGTAGAAGCCGCCTGCATGCCCAGGTGGGGGATTTTATACACCTGTGTCCATGGAGGGGATTTTATACACCTGTGTCCATGGAGGGGATTTTATACACCTGTGTCCATGGAGGGGATTTTATACACCTGTGTCCATGGAGGGGATTTTATACATCTGTGTCCATGGAGGGGATTTTATACACCTGTGTCCATGGAGGGGATTTTATACACCTGTGCCATGGAGGTGATTTTATACACCTGTGTCCATGGAGGGGATTTTATACACCTGTGTCCATGGAGGGGATTTTATACACCTGTGTCCATGGAGGGGATTTTATACACCTGTGTCCATGGAGGGGATTTTATACACCTGTGTCCATGGAGGGGATTTTATACATCTGTGTCCATGGAGGGGATTTTATACACCTGTGTCCATGGAGGGGATTTTATACACCTGTGTCCATGGAGGGATTTTATACACCTGTGTCCATGGAGGGGATTTTATACACCTGTGTCCATGGAGGGGATTTTATACACCTGTGTCCATGGAGGGGATTTTATACACCTGTGTCCATGGAGGGGATTTTATACACCTGTGTCCATGGAGGGGATTTTATACACCTGTGTCCATGGAGGTGATTTTATACACCTGTGTCCATGGAGGGGATTTTATACACCTGTGTCCATGGAGGGGATTTTATACACCTGTGTCCATGGAGAGGATTTTATACACCTGTGTCCATGGAGGTGATTTTATACACCTGTGCCCATGGAGGTGATTTTATACACCTGTGTCCATGGAGGGGATTTTATACACCTGTGTCCATGGAGGGGATTTTATACACCTGTGTCCATGGAGGGGATTTTATACACCTGTGTCCATGGAGGGGATTTTATACACCTGTGTCCATGGAGGGGATTTTATACACCTGTGCCCATGGAGGGGATTTTATACACATGTGTCCATGGAGGTGATTTTATACACCTGTGTCCATGGAGGGGATTTTATGCACCTGTGTCCATGGAGGGGATTTTATACACCTGTGTCCATGGAGGTGATTTTATACACATGTGTCCATGGAGGGGATTTTATACACCTGTGTCCATGGAGGGGATTTTACACACATCTGTGTCCATGGAGGGGATTTTACACACCTGTGCCCATGGGGTGATTTTATACACCTGTGCCCATGTGGTGATTTTATACACATGTGTCCATGGAGGTGATTTTATACACCTGTGTCCATAGAGGGGATTTTATACACCTGTGTCCATGGAGGTGATTTTATACTCCTGTGTCCATGGAGGGGATTTTATACACCTGTGTCCATGGAGGGGATTTTACACACATGTGCCCATGGGGTGATTTTATACACCTGTGCCCATGGGGTGATTTTATACACATGTGTCCATGGAGGTGATTTTATACACCTGTGTCCATAGAGGGGATTTTATACACCTGTGTCCATGGAGGGGATTTTATACACCTGTGTCCATGGAGGGGATTTTATACACCTGTGTCCATGGAGGGGATTTTACACACCTGTGCCCATAGGGTGATTTTATACACCTGTGTCCATGGAGGGGATGTTATACACCTGTGTCCATGGAGGGGATTTTACACACCTGTGCCCATAGGGTGATTTTATACACCTGTGTCCATGGAGGGGATGTTATACACCTGTGTCCATGGAGGGGATTTTATACACCTGTGCCCATGGAGGTGATTTTATACACCTGTGTCCATGGAGGTGATTTTATACACCTGTGTCCATGGAGGGGATTTTATACACCTGTGTCCATGGAGGGGATTTTATACACCTGTGTCCATATACTCCTGTGTCCATGGAGGGGATTTTATACACCTGTGCCCATGGAGGTGATTTTATACACCTGTGTCCATATACTCCTGTGTCCATGGAGGGGATTTTATACACCTGTGCCCATGGAGGTGATTTTATACACCTGTGTCCATGGAGGGGATTTTATACACCTGTGCCCATGGAGGTGATTTTATACACCTGTGTCCATGGAGGGGATTTTATACACCTGTGTCCATATACTCCTGTGTCCATGGAGGGGATTTTATACACCTGTGCCCATGGAGGTGATTTTATACACCTGTGTCCATGGAGGGGATTTTATACACCTGTGCCCATGGAGGTGATTTTATACACCTGTGTCCATGGAGGGGATGTTATACACCTGTGTCCATGGAGGGGATTTTATACACCTGTGCCCATGGAGGTGATTTTATACACCTGTGTCCATGGAGGTGATTTTATACACCTGTGTCCATGGAGGGGATTTTTTTTACACCTGTGTCCATGGAGGGGATTTTATACACCTGTGTCCATGGAGGTGATTTTATACACCTGTGTCCATATACTCCTGTGTCCATGGAGGGGATTTTATACACCTGTGCCCATGGAGGTGATTTTATACACCTGTGTCCATGGAGGGGATTTTATACACCTGTGTCCATGGAGGGGATTTTATACCCCTGTGTCCATGGAGGGGATTTTATACACCTGTGTCCATGGAGGGGATTTTATACACCTGTGTCCATGGAGGGGATTTTATACACCTGTGTCCATGGAGGGGATTTTATACACCTGTGTCCACGGAGGGGATTTTATACACCTGTGTCCATGGAGGGGATGGGAACACCTGAATCCAATGATTTGGAGGGGTGTCCCAATACTTTTGGCAATATAGTGTATCTATCATTATCTATCTACCTCTTTGTTTCTTCATTATCTCTCCCTGTTGGAATCAGGAAAACATCTTCTCTTAATACAGAAAGGTGTAAATAAGTGATAACAGCCTCAGAATTATCTCGTTTTGTTAAATGAAGTTGGTGAGAGTCTCAGACTAGCGACTTCGTCTTCACAGGTCTCTAATTAGAGCCGAGCCCCCTCCTCTTCATGTTATCGCTGTCTGATGGATTATCGGAATGACGTTATGGCTGTTAAAAATAAACCTCACACAGTTTATGTGAAGACTTGTCACAGAATAAAGAGCCGGCCGCTGGGAGGAACAGGCTGGCATGAGAGTCGGCTGTGCCCGCGGGGGACTGGCGGCTGGTCATAGCGATCGCCACAGATTTTGGGCAGGACTGCAGCCTCTTGTCACATGATGCTGTATATTAGGGGTACTGAATTAACCACTTTCAGCCCCGGACCATTTTGCTGGTCAAAGACCAGAGCACTTTTTGCGATTCGGCACTGCGTCGCTTTAACTGACAATTGCGCGGTCGTTCGACGTGGCTCCCAAACAAAATTGACGTCCTTTTTTCCCCACAAATAGAGCTTTCTTTTGGTGGTATTTGATGCAGTTTTTTTTTTTTTTTTTCGCTATAAACAAAAAAAGAGCGCCAATTTTGAAAAAAAAAAACGCATTATTTTTTACTTTTAGCTATAATAAATATCCCCCAAAAATATATAAAAAAATATTATTTTTCCTCAGTTTAGGCCGATACGTATTCTTCTACATATTTTTGGTAAAAAAAAAAAAAAAATTTGCAATTAGCGATTATTGATTGGTTTGCGCAAAAGTTATAGCGTTTACAAAATAGGGGATAGTTTTATGGAATTTTTAATAATATTTGTTTTTTTTTACTAGTAATGGCGGCGATCAGCGATTTTTATCGTGACTGCGACATTATGGTGGACACATCGGACATTTTTGACACATTTTTGGGACCATTGTCATTTATACAGCGATCCGTGCTATAACAATGTACTGATTACTGTGTAAATGATACTGTAAATGATACTGGTGAAGGGGTTAACCAGGAGGTGTCGCTGTAGGGGTTAAGTGTGTCCTAGGGGCGTGTTTCTAACTGTGGGGGGAGGCGTGGCACATCACTGATCTCTGCTCCAATCACAGGGAGCAGAGATCAGTGTCATTTGTTGCTAGGCAGAACGGGGAGATACTTGTTTACTTCAGCATCTCCCCGTTCTTCCTCCCACGTGACACGATCGCGGGTTTACCCAAGGCGATCCCCAAGGCGTTCCCTGCGATCGGACTCACGGAGGTCCCGATTGGCGTGCACACGATGGCACGGCGGCAAATTCAAAGGGACGTACCTATACGCCCTTATGCCTGTCCGGGCCATTCTGCCGACGTACATGAAGGCTTGCCGCGATCGCGCCCGGAGGACACTGCTGATCACAGATTGAGGTAAAGAGCCAATCAGCGGCTCTTTACCTCATGATCAGCTGTGTCCAATCACAGCTGATCATGGATGTAAATAGAAGCCAGTTATCGGCACTCCTTTCCTCATGCTGACAGTGTGAGGAAGGGAGAAGAGAGCTGATAAAAAATATATTATCTATTATATCTCTATTATCAAAAGTATTGGGACCCCTGCCTTTCCACGCACATGAACGTTTAATGGCCTCCCAGTCTTAGTCCGGAGGGTTCAATATTGAGTTGGCCCCGCCCTTTGCAGCTATAACAGCTTCAACTCTTCTGGGAAGGCCGTCCACAAGGTTTAGGAGTGTGTCTATGGGAATGTTTGACCATTCTTCCAGAAGACCATTTGTGAGGTCAGGCACTGATGATGGACAAGAAGGCCTGGCTCACAGTCTCCGCTCTAATTCATCCCAAAGGTGTTCTTTCGGGTTGAGGTCAGGACTCTGTGCAGGCCAGTCAAGTTCCTCCACCTCTTCCATGTCTTTGTGGACCTTGCTTTGTGCACTGGTGGGCAGTCATGTTGGAACAGGAAGGGGCCGTCCCCAAACTGTTCCCACAAAGTTGGGAGCATGAAATTGTCCAAAATGTCTTGGTATGCTGATGCCTTAAGAGTTCCCTTTACTGGAACTAAGGGGCCAAACCCAACCCCTGAAAAACAACCCCCACACCATAATCCCCCCTCCCCCACACCATAATCCCCCCCTCCACCAAATGATTTTGACCAGTGCACAAAGCAAGGACCATAAAGACATGGATGAGTGAGTTTGGGGTGGAGGAACATGACTGACCTGCACAGAGTCCTGACCTCAACCCGATAGAACACCTTTGGGATGAATTAAGACGGAGACTGCAACCCAGACCTTCTCGTCTAACATCGGTGCCTGACCTCACAAATACGCTTCTGGAAGAATGGTCAAACATTCCCATAGACACACTCCTAAACCTTGTGGACGGCCTTCCCAGAAGAGATGAAGCTGTTATAGCTGCAAAGGGTGGGGCCAACTCAATAGTGAATCCTACGGACTAAGACTGGGATGCCATTAAAGTTCATGTGTGTAAAGGTAGGCGTCCCAATACTTTTGTTAATATAGTGTGTGTATATATATATATATATATATATATATATATATATATGTATGTGTACATATAAACATTTTGCCTTGCATCTGAATACGTTTTTTCAGGCTGAGGGTTCATAAATACTTTATCATAGTGATCATATTATATTACCATTAATGTTCATGTGCGTGTAAAGGCAGGTGTCCCAATACTTTTGATATTATAATGCATATATATATATATATATATTACAAAAACACACATAAATACCTTTTTCTTCTTTTTTTTTTTTCCATTTTATTTTTTTTTATTATTTTTTTCGAAGTAACAACATGACCATGACATGTTTTCAGCTGCAAAAGGGGCTTAGAGAGGTGGGGGCGGAGACCCCTTGTGATGATGGGAGGGGCACAGCGGCGGCGGCAGCAGCTTGTACAGAGCACAGGCACAGTCCTGTGTAAAATGCAAAAACAGAAATATTCTGTGGCAACTGTACATGGGGGTGTCAGCAGGAGACAGAGAAACAACAGCACACTAGTCTTCATAGTGAAGAGCTGTGCAGGGGGGGGGGCATGACAGCAGAAGGCAGGGAAATAGCAATACACTGACCTTCATAGTGAAGAGGTGGGCAGGGGTGTGTGTCAGCAAGGGGCAGAGAGACAGCAGTACACTGATCTTCCCAGGGAAGAGCTGTGCAGGGGGAGGGTGTGTCAGTAGGAGGCAAGGAGACAGCAGTACACTGATCCTTATAATAAAGAGCTATGGGGGAGGGGGGGGGCTGTCAAGAGAAACGAGAAACAGCAATATACCATTCTTGTTAGTGAACAGGTAGTTGTCAGCGGGTGACTAAGAGACAGCAGTACATTGATCTTCATAGTAAGGAACTGTAAGGGGGGGGGGGGGGGGGGGGGGGGGGGGGCAGCAAGTCAGTAGGTGTCAGAGAAACAGCAGTACACTGATCTGTATTATAAAAAGCTATGCAGTAGTAGTGGGGGGGAGGGGGTGTCAGCAGGAGACAGAGAGACAGCAAGCAGTCTGATCTTCATAGTGAAGAGCTGCACATGGGACTTGTCAGCAGGAGACAGAGAGGCAGCAGTACATTGATTTCCACAGTAAAGAGCTGAACAGGTGACTTCTCATGTCAGCGGGAGGCAGAGAGACAGCAGTACATTGATCTTCATAGTAAGGAGCTGTGCAGGGGGGCAGCGGGTCAGTAGGTGTCAGAGAAACATCAGCACACTAATTGTTATTGTAAAGAGCTACGCAGGGAAGGGGAGGCAGAGAGACAGCAGTCTGATCTTCATAGTAAAGAGCTGCACAGGGGACTTGTCAGCAGGAGACAGAGAGACAGCAGTACATTGATCTTTATAGTAAGGAGCTCTGCAGGGGGGGGCAGCGGGTCAGTAGGAGTCAGAGAAACAGCAGTACACTGATCTTTATTGTAAAGAGCAATTGTGGGGGAGGGATTTGGGGGGTGTCCGCAGAAGGCAGAGAGGCAGCAGTCGGATCTTCAAAGTGAAGAGCTATGACTATGACTTGTCAGCAGGAGACAGAGAGGCAGCAGTACATTGATCTTCATAGTAAGGAGCTGTGCAGGGGGGGGGGGCTGTGGGTCAGTAGGTGTCAGAGAAACAGCAGCACACTAATTGTTATTGTAAAGAGGGGGGAGGAGGCAGAGAGACTGCAGCCTGATCTTCATAGTAAAGAGCTGCACAGGGAACTTGTCAGCAGGAGACAGAGAGACAGCAGTACATTGATCTTTATAGTAAGGAGCTGTGCAGGGGACTTGTCATGTGAGCGGGAGGCAGAGAGACAGCAGTACATTGATCTTTATAGTAAGGAGCTGGGCAGGGGGGCAGCAGGTCAGTAGGTGTCAGAGAAACAGCAGCACACTGATCTGTATTGTAAAGAGCTACGCGGGGGAGGGGGCAGAGAGACTGCAGTCTGATCTTCATAGTGAAGAGCTACATACATGTAAGCGGGAGGCAGAGAAAGAGCAGTACATTGATCTTCATAGTAAGGAGCTGTGCAGGGGGGGCAGAAGGTCAGTAGGTGTCAGAGAAACAGCAGTACACTTATCTGTATTGTGAAGAGCTATGCGGTGGGGGCAGCAGTCTGATCTTCATAGTGAAGAGCTGTGCAGGGGGCAGGTCAGTAGGGGTCGGAGAAACAGCAGTACACTGATCTTCCCATAAGTCTGAGCACTGGAGTACAGGCAGGCTCTGCTTCCACAAGAAAAACAGAAATGAAAGGCGCGCACACCTAGTGCATTACCAAAGATAATTTAATAAGAAGACATTTTTATATAAAAGTGGGTACTCACAAAATGCAACTGAGAAAAGGCCATAAAAACAATGCACGGACATGCACAGAACACGGGGTACAGCTGACGCATTTCGGGGGCGCACCCCCTTCCTCAGAGCTAGGCTAGTCTCGTACACCATGGGCAAGTGCTTGGAAGGCTCTGCTTCCAAGTAGAATGCAAAGAACCAAGCTGACCACACTGGGATAGATGTGCTTCCGTGTCCTGGTGTGGTCAGTTTGAGGAGGGGGGCGTGGTCAGCACCCCCAGATATTTCACACATAGGAAGCAATGCAAGATGTGTGGCCTGGACTTGTGTCTGCAGGAGGCGCCAGGCCGGTGATAGGTCTGCTTTAAGCTGGAGAAGCAGCAGCAGGTCTATGGCATTAAATGACTGGTTCTGCTAGAAATAAAATAACAATGTCTGGCAGACAATGGAGGAATGTGCGGACGTTGTAGAAGAAGACAGGGGAGATGGAGTGAATATTGCAGAGTCCTCCCTGCAATGACAGGCGGCGGGGATAATGAAGAGAGGTCATCGCCTGTAGCCGGGTGTGGTGAGGTCAGGGGAGATCAGATTATACCGAGAGCTGAGCGCAATCTAATAAGGCTCGGCTGTAATGTATAGAGCATGACAAAGGGAGGGATGGAGGAGAACGGCACAAGAGGAAAAGAAAGCCTTGAAAGGGAGTCCGCACCTTCTGAAAGTTCTTCTCTTTTTCTTTCCTTTTTTTTTTTTGTAAAGCTATAAAATAACGATCTGCTGTTTGAAAATGTTCTGAAGGCAATTGGTTGCCGGAGAGCGTCGTGCAATAAATACAGAGAAATGTTGGGTGGATGATTGAAAAATGGGAAGTGCAGATGTTTGCTGAACATCTCTGAATGGGATTCGATCGGGAAAAAGACGCCGATGACTGCGTGCCGCGAAAGTGACCCATCTACTGACAATTCACCCACTTCTGTATAAAGAGAGTAATAACCTTCGTGAAAAAAACTAGGATAGCATCACCGCACTAAAAGGTATAGGAAAAGCATCATCAGTATATATACACATCTATTCCTCCCACAATGGTGATTTCCCCCAGTAGTTTGTGTCTCTGCCCCTCCCACAATGGTGATTTCCCCCAGTAGTTTGTGTCTCTGCCCCTCCCACAATGGTGAGATTTCCCTCCGGTAGTTTGTGTCTCTGCCCCTCCCACAATAGTGAGATTTCCCTGCAGTAGTTTGTGTCTCTGCCCCTCCCACAATGGTGAGATTTCCTGTACTAGTTTGTGTCTCTGCCCCTCCCACAATGATGAGATTTCCTGCAGTAGTTTGTGTCTCTGCCCCTCCCACAATAGTGAGATTTCCTGCAGTAGTTTGTGTCTCTGCCCCTCCCACAATGGGGAGATTTCCCCCAGTAGTTTGTGTCTCTGCCCCTCCCACAATGGTGAGATTTCCTGCAGTAGTTTGTGTCTCTGCCCCTCCCACAATGGGGAGATTTCCCCCAGTAGTTTGTGTCTCTGCCCCTCCCACAATGGTGAGATTTCCTGCAGTTTGTGTCTCTGCCCCTCCCACAATGGTGAGATTTCCTGCAGTAGTTTGTGTCTCTGCCCCTCCCACAATGATGAGATTTCCGGCAGTAGTTTGTGTCTCTGCCCCTCCCACAATAGTGAGATTTCTCTGCAGTAGTTTGTGTCTCTGCCCCTCCCACAATGGTGAGATTTCCTGCAGTAGTTTGTGTCTCTGCCCCTCCCACAATGGGGATATTTCCTGCAGTAGTTTGTGTCTCTGCCCCTCCCACAATGGTGAGATTTCCTGCAGTAGTTTGTGTCTCTGCCCCTCCCACAATGGGGAGATTTCCTGCAGTAGTTTGTGTCTCTGCCCCTCCCGCAATGATGAGATTTCCTGCAGTAGTTTGTGTCTCTGCCCCTCCCACAATGGGGAGATTCCCTGCAGTAGTTTGTGTCTCTGCCCCTCCCACAATAGGGAGATTTCCTGCAGTAGTTTGTGTCTCTACCCCTCCCACAATAGTGAGATTTCCTTCAGTAGTTTTGTGTCTCTGCCCCTCCCACAATGGTGAGATTTCCTGCAGTAGTTTGTGTCTCTGCCCCTCCCACAATGGTGAGACTTCCTGCAGTAGTTTGTGTCTCTGCCCCTCCCACAATGATGAGATTTCCGGCAGTAGTTTGTGTCTCTGCCCCTCCCACAATAGTGAGATTTCTCTGCAGTAGTTTGTGTCTCTGCCCCTCCCACAATGGTGAGATTTCCTGCAGTAGTTTGTGTCTCTGCCCCTCCCACAATGGGGATATTTCCTGCAGTAGTTTGTGTCTCTGCCCCTCCCACAATGGTGAGATTTCCTGCAGTAGTTTGTGTCTCTGCCCCTCCCACAATGGGGAGATTTCCTGCAGTAGTTTGTGTCTCTGCCCCTCCCGCAATGATGAGATTTCCTGCAGTAGTTTGTGTCTCTGCCCCTCCCACAATGGGGAGATTCCCTGCAGTAGTTTGTGTCTCTGCCCCTCCCACAATAGGGAGATTTCCTGCAGTAGTTTGTGTCTCTACCCCTCCCACAATAGTGAGATTTCCTTCAGTAGTTTTGTGTCTCTGCCCCTCCCACAATGGTGAGATTTCCTGCAGTAGTTTGTGTCTCTGCCCCTCCCACAATGGGGAGATTTCCTGCAGTAGTTTGTGTCTCTGTCCCTCCCACAATAGTGAGATTTCCTGCAGTAGTTTGTTTTGTTTCATTTTGTTTCGTTATAAATTTGTTTAGTTAAATTTCAGGATTTGGTTCTTTTATTCATATCTGAATCGATTATATTTTTCAAATTCGAATTCGGATCAATTTGAAAATGTTTTTATTCCATTCCGAATAGTTCTCGAATTCAAATAGTTTTCTAATTTCCAAAGAGAAAAAAATAGAATAGAAAATAAAGGAATAGAATGGAAAAACATAGAATAGAACAGAAAATAAAAGACTAGAATATATTATAGTAAAACAGAACAAAATAAGATAGAAAATAAAAGAACAGAATGGAATAGAATAGAATTAAATGGAATGATTATAACCATCTTCTGAATAGAATAGAAAATACTTTTTTTTTTTTAAAACAATAGAATAGAATATAAATAATGTAA
Organism: Lithobates sylvaticus; assembly: GCA_028564925.1. NCBI lineage: Eukaryota > Metazoa > Chordata > Amphibia > Anura > Ranidae > Lithobates > Lithobates sylvaticus. The sequence goes on from CM053034.1 coordinate 197,032,394, forward strand.
CAATTTTCCAAAATTTAAATAGAATCAATTAGAATTTGAATAGAATAGAAAAGAATACAGTATATTGGAATAGAAAATAACACGATAGTATAGAAAAAAAACAACAGAATAGAATAGAATGAACATAACCGCCTTCCTATTATAATCTATTCTTTTCTATTCTATTCAAACTTGAATTGATTCTATTTGAATTTTGGGAAATGGTTATATTCTATTCTTTTCTATTTTTCTTTTAATTATATTATTTTTCTATATGTTTATTCTATTCTTTTCTATTCTACTATTTTCTATTCTATTCTAATTCAAATATATTCTATTGGAAATTTTTATTTTGGAAGCTGGTCCTTTTTGTTCTGTTCTATTCTATTCAGTTGTTTTTTTTTCTTTACTATTCTGTTATTTTATATTATATTATATTCTACTCTATTCTATTCAAATTCAAATTGATTCTATTTCAATTTTGGGAAATGGTTATATTCCTATTCTATTCTATTGTTTTTTTTTAATTCTATTATTTTCTATTCTATTCTATTATAGTCTATTATAGTCTTTTCTTATGTATTCAAATTCAAATGTATTCTATTCTTTTTGAAATTTGAATTTCAGATATACAAGCGATGTCTTGATATAAGAGTAGCGTCAACTGAGTATAAAAGAGAAGAGAGGCGCCTCTCAGTGTAGCAATATGGTTACATTAATGAAGGTCCAACATTTAGCAACATATTCCACTCTTCCCCTCCTCCATGATGACATCACGGAGCTGGTGGATGTTGGAGACCTTGCGCTCCTCCACCTTCCATTTGAGGACGCCCCACAGATGATCAATAGGGTTTAGGTCTGGAGACATGCTTGGCCAGTCCATCACCTTTACCCTCAGCTTCTTTAGTAAGGCAGTGGTTGTCTTGGAGGTGTGTTTGGGGTGGTTATCATGTTGGAATACTGCCCTGCGGCCCAGTCTCTGAAGGGAGGGGATCATGCTCTGCTTCAGTATGTCACAGTACATGTTGGCATTCATGGTTCCCTCAATGATCTGTAGCCCCCGCAGTGCCGGCAGCACTCATGCAGCCCCAGACCATGACACTCCCACCACCATGACCCTCCCACCACCATGACACCCCCACCACCATGACACTCCCACCACCATGACACTCCCACCACCATGACACTCCCACCACCATGACACTCCCACCACCATGCTTGACTGTATGCAAGACACACTTGTCTTTGTCCTCCTCACTAGGCATAAGGCTGAACTTTCGTTGTTCGGTCGCTCAGCGAACATCCGAACAAACGGGTCGTTCAACCGTTTGTTCGCCCCCCCCTGAACCAACCACAATGCATTGCCAGCTCTGATTGGCTGAAGCAGTGAAAGCTTCAACCAATCAGGGTACAGAGCACTATCAGAGTCATGATTGGACGCAGTCATCATGACTTTATCCAATCATGGCTCATTCCCGCCCCACAGTATAAAAGTATTCTTTCAATGGCAGCCATTTTCAGTGTGATTTCGGCGTGGAGGGAGATAGAACAGGGATCTGTTCAGTGCTATTAGTTAGTTAATGTGCTATACTGTGCTATTTTGCTTCAATTGTCAGTGTAGAATATTAGTTTAGGGTCAGTCAAGGGATAGTGTGAGTGTAGTGAGGAGGACCACCATTCAGCTTTTCATAGTGTGCAGCCAGAGTAGGGACAGCTCAGATAGTTCCAGTGTAGTGAGACCGTGTCAGTAATCTTTACATTAGTATATAGCTAGAGTAGGGACAGTTCAGATAGCGTCAGTGTAGTGACAGTTGAACACCGTCTATTTGATTGTGTTACTGCCAGTTTAACGCCATTTATATCTGTGTGCGTTACTGCCAGTTTAACGCCATTTACATCTGTGTGCGTTACTGCCAGTTTAACGCCATTTACTTCTGTGTGCGTTACTGCCAGTTTAACGCCATTTACTTCTGTGTGCGTTACTGACAGTTTAACGCCATATAGTTCTGTGTACGTTACTGCCAGTTTAACGCCATATAGTACTGTATGCGTTACTGCCAGTTTAACATCATATAGTTCTGTGTGCATTACTGCCAGTTTAACGCCATATAGTTCTGTGTGTGTTACTGCCAGTTTAACGCCATATAGTACTGTGTGCGTTACTGCCAGTTTAACGTCATATAGTTCTGTATGCGTTACTGTCAGTTTAACGCCATATAGTTTTGTGTGTGTTACTGCCAGTTTAACCATTTAGCCCCGGAAGATTTGGCTGCTCAATGACCAGGCCCATTTTTTTCGATTCGGCACTGCGTTGCTTTAACTGACAATTGCACGGTCGTGCGACGCTGTACCCAAACATAATTTACGTCCTTATTTCCCCACAAATAGAGCTTTCTTTTGGTGGCATTTGATCATCTCTGCGTGTTTTTTTTGTTTTTTTTTGCACTATAAACAAAAAAAGATTGACAATTTTGAAAAAAACAATATTTTGTACTTTTTGCTATAATAAATATCCCTGTTTTTTTTTTTTTTTTTTTCATTTAGTGCTGCAGGAGGTTTCGTTACTGATCATAGAATGTGTCTGTCCACAGACTCTGTGGACCGTTTGACTTTTATAAAAATGAGTCAGTCCTGGATTACCAGCTACGAAGCCCCTGATGCCGATGTCACTGATTAAGTCTTTTTGGGCGGTGGAATCTCTGCAGGACTTTGAGGATGCCTAGCTTTGAGGGTGTTCAATCATTTCGATTGGAAGAATGTTTTTGGTATAGGTTTCATGGGCACAATTAACACCCAAAGGCCAATTTTTCAGCACCTGTTTGATAGGTGCATATCATTGCAATTTTTTTGCCTTCAAGAGTACCTCTATACCCTGTTTCCCCGAAAATAAGACCTAGCGTGATTGTCGGTGATGGCTGCAATATAAGCCCTACCCCCCAAATAAGCCCTAGTTAAAGTCCTTGTAGGTCTTGTTTTCAGGGTAGGGCTTATTTTTGGGGAAACAGGGTAGGGCTTATTTGGGGGGGTAGGGCTTATATTGCGGCCATCACCGACAATCGCGCTAGGTCTTATTTTCGGGGAAACAGGGTAGCAGGGGTCTCAAACTGGCGGCCCCCCAGCTGTTGCAAACTACAAGTCCCATGAGGCATTGCAAGGCTGACAGTTACAAGTATGACTCCCACAGGCAGAGGCATGATGGGACTTGTAGTTTTGCAACAACTGGAGGGCCACCCGTTTGAGACCCCTGCTCTATAGGATTGCGGTGGGAAGGCGCCACCGACACCCAAAGACCAAACACCCATTACTTCTATACAAAGTCCAATTCACACCAGAATGTATCCAATAAATCTCTAGTCTTGTTCCCAGTGTGCTACATTGTGGTCTCATAATACACACTGGCTCCCCAGCTGAGCAAAATAAAGGCAGCTTGCAGGGAAAATTTCATTTTTTTTTTTGGCTTTATAAATGCAATTATTGCTGCAGCAGATTCTAGACATGGTACAGATCTGCCACTTTACAGGTAGACTAATGCCGCGTACACACGAAGGGACTTTGTCCGCCGGACCTAGTCCAGCTGACAATCCGCCGGACTTTCCAGCGGGGCTTCGCCGGACTTTCCGAGCGTGTGATTTGCCCACACACGCCCGGACTTCTCCGGCGGACAATCCGCGGGAAAAAGTCTGTGGGACTTTTGAAAATGAACGGACTTGCCCACACACGGAGCAGTCCGTTCGTTTAGAACGTAACTGCAGGTAGACGGGGCTAGCGAAGGCAGTGAATGCCGCCGCGCTAGCCCCGTCACCTGGCATGGATTTAAAGGGAATCCCAAATCCATCTCAGACCCTTATCCGAGCACGCAGCCTGGCCGGCCAGGAAAGGGGTGGGGACGAGCGAGCGCCCCCCCCTCCTGAGCCGTACCAGGCCGCATGCCCTCAACATGGGGGGTGCCCTGGGGAAAGGGGGGCCATGCGGCCCCCCCACCCCAAAGCACCTTGTCCCCATGTTGATGAGGACAAGGGCCTCTTCCCGACAACCCTGGCCGTTGGTTGTCGGGGTCTGCGGGCGGGGGCTTATCGGAATCTGGGAGCCCCCTTTTATAAGGGGGCCCTCAGATCCCGGCCCCCCACCCTATGTGAATGAGTATGGGGTACGATGTACCCCTACCCATTCACCTAAGGTGTAAAATGTCAAGTAAAAAAACACACACTTTTGAAAAAATATTTTATTGCACTGCTCCGGGGGTCTTCTTCCGTCTTGGGGGTCTTCTCGCCAGACTCCTCCGCCATTTACCAAGCTCTTTTACCGAGCGGAGAAGTCCGGCTACCTTCTTCGTCGTCGCCGCCGTCGTCTGGGGGTCTCGATCCGCCTTCGGGGGTCTTCCGGGGGTCTTCCGGGGTCTCTTCTGTTCTTGCCGCGGTCGTCGTTTTTTCTTCTTCTTCTTCTTCTTCTTCTTCCGATGTTGACCCGTCGCTCTCTCTCTGGCCGGAATGCCAGAGCCGCGCTGTGCTGGGACTTATATAGGGACAAGGGGACAGGGTCACATGCTCATGTCACATGGTGACCCCGCCCCCTTGTGATGTCACAGTCCCAGCATCCTTGCGGTGTTCGAAAGTTCTGGTGCTAACCGAACAGGGTTCCATTCGGCCCACCCCTACTCCTCACCTGGTTGCCGCCACACACACTTGACAGCATCTGAACCAAATAAGTTTATCTTGGTCTCATCAGACCACAGGACGTGGTTCCAGTAATCCATGTCCTTAGTCTGCTTGTCTCTTTAGCAAACTGTTTGCGGCTTTCTTGTGCATCATCTTTAGAAGAGGCTTCCTTCTGGCACGACAGCCATGCAGACCAATTTGATGCAGTGTGCAGCGTATGGTCTGAGCACTGACAGGCTGACCCCCCACCCCTACAACCTCTGCAGCAAAGCTGGCAGCCCTCATACGTCTATTTCCCAAAGACAACCTCTGGATATGATGCTGAGCACGTGACCTCAACTTCTTTGGTGGACCATGGCGAGGCCTGTTCTGAATGGAACTTGTCCTGTTAAACCGCTGTATGGTCTTGGCCACCGCGCTGCAGCTCAGTTTCAGGGCCTTGGTAATCTTCTTATAGCCTAGGCCATCTTTATGTAGAGCAACAATTCTTTTTTCAGATCTTTGCCATGAGGTGCCATGTTGAACTTCCAGTGACCAGTATGAGAGAGTGAGAACGATAACACCAAATTTAACACACCTGCTCCCCATTCACACCTGAGACCTTGTAACACTAACGAGTCACATGACACCGGGGAGGGAAAATGGTTAATTGGGCCCAATTTGGAGATTTTACATAGTTACATAGTTAGTCAGGTTGAAAAAAGACACAAGTCCATCCGTTCAACCATAACCTGTTGCCAGCGGTTTATACATTAATGGCTGTGTGTTGAGTTTTTTTGAAGGGACACCAAATTTACACTGTTATACAAGCTGTACACTCACTACTTTACATTGTAGACAAGTGTCATTTCTTCAGTGTTGTCACATGAAAAGATAGAAAAAAATATTTCCAAAAATGTGAGGGGTGTACTCACTTTTGTGAGATTCTGTATATTGCACAGATATGTAAATCATTTCTGCAGTCATCATGTTCTGACAGGAATGCTGAGATCTTCTATATAGATTATAGGGAGCCCATTGTTCTCAGCCAGTCACACCTGACCCATAGGGCTTTACCCATCAGACTGGAATGCCCCCCCCCCCCCCCATTCACACACATGGCTGTAACTCATCATTTCCAGTCCAAGGCTTCACATCTCTTCTTGCCGCCACCGTGCTGCTAATACAAAGCAATTACTAAGGGAACAAAATAAGCAACACAACTCAAGAACACTTTACTCTGTACATCTGGAGCGTCTCTTCTGAGTTATAAAGCTTTAAATCTATATAGAAGTAACCTTCACTTTGTGGTTCTTGCTGAAAAATTTATGAATTGTGCACAGACCAGGGAACAGACAATGCTGCTGAACCTGAGGTAACCTCCAGGAAAATAAAATGTTATCTAAATCCATTGGTCATTTCTGCAGTCTCTGACCATCTCTTGTATCATGTCTGCAGTCTCTGACCACCTCTTGTATCATGTCTGCAGTCTCTGACCATCTCTTGTATCATGTCCGTAGTCTCTGACCATCTCTTGTATCATGTCTGCAGTCTCTGACCATCTCTTGTATCATGTCCGCAGTCTCTGACCATCTCTTGTATCATGTCTGTAGTCTCTGACCATCTCTTGTATCATGTCCGCAGTCTCTGACCATCTCTTGTATCATGTCTGCAGTCTCTGACCATCTCTTGTATCATGTCCGCAGTCTCTGACCATCTCTTGTATCATGTCTGCAGTCTCTGACCACCTCTTGTATCATGTCTGCAGTCTCTGACCATCTCTTGTATCATGTCTGCAGTCTCTGACCATCTCTTGTATCATGTCCATAGTCTCTGACCATCTCTTGTATCATGTCCATAGTCTCTGACCATCTCTTGTATCATGTCTGCAGTCTCTGACCATCTCTTGTATCATGTTTGCAGTCTCTGACCATCTCTTGTATCATGTCTGCAGTCTCTGACCATTTCTTGTATCATGTCCGCACTCTCTGACCATCTCTTGTATCATGTCTGCAGTCTCTGACCATCTCTTGTATCATGTCCGCAGTCTCTGACCATCTCTTGTATCATGTCTCCAGTCTCTGACCACCTCTTGTATCATGTGTGCAGTCTCTGACCATCTCTTGTATCATGTCTGCAGTCTCTGACCATTTCTTGTATCATGTCCGCACTCTCTGACCATCTCTTGTATCATGTCTGCAGTCTCTGACCATCCCTTGTATCATGTCCGCAGTCTCTGACCATCTCTTTTATAATGTTCGTAGTCTCTGACCATCTCTTGTATCATGTCCGCACTCTCTGACCATCTCTTGTATCATGTCCGTACTCTATGACCATCTCCTGTATCATGTCCGCAGTCTCTGGCCATTTCATGTATCATGTCTGAAGTCTCTGACCATCTCTTGTATCATGTCTACAGTCTCTGATCATCTGTTGTATCATGTCCGCAGTCTCTGACCATCTCTTGTATTATGTCCGCAGTCTCTGACCATCTCCTGTATCGTGTATGCAATCTTTTACTCTCTCTTACATCATGCCCATAACCTTTGACTATATTCTGTTGTGTTTCTGCTATCTCTGGTAATAAATATTCACCATATTCTATGGTGATGTTAGGGACCGCACTTGAGGCCCCCATATCAAGAAAGTTGACCACCACTGGCTTAGATACTTCGAGGAGCCTCCACCACCACCAAGACCACCAATGACACTCATTCACAGTAGTGACCCCATAAATGAACATGGAGGTCAGAGTGGGTTTACTGGAACATTTCCATGGTTGCTCTGTCGGTATCCTCTGAACTTCGATCGCTTTGGTTTGCGTCAACAAGAATCCACCAACATTGTATCCAAAGCTGTCAAAGTGTCAACAGGAGGAGGAGGAGGAGGACATCTCCAGATGGTCTTCTGCTTATTTGTGCTCGATACAATTTGATACAAAAATAAACAAACTTGATACATTGGGAGTTTCATTGTCAATATTGTCTAAATTCATTGGTTGTGTGTCCTCTTCTTGAATCTCGGTGAGCTTTGTGTATTACTTCCAGGTCTGTGCAGTCATCTAGTGTGAGACTTTTCCTTCCTGTAATAAAGACCAATTACTGCTGCTCTCCCTCCTTGTGCAGGGGGACTGGTCTTGTCTCCGCCCCCTCCTGTAGTTCATTGCAGACAGTCTGTAGTGGTTGGAGCCTGCAGGGCCCCTCCCTTAGCTCTGCTCTCTCTCCTTGTGCAGGGTGACTGATTTTGTCTCTGCCCTCTCCTGTACTTTTCTGCAGGCAGCCCTGAAGTGGGTGGAGCCTGTTGGTCCCTCCTACAGCTTTGCTCTGTCTCCTTGTGCAGGGTGACTAATCTTGTCTCCACCCCTGCTGTAGTTTTTTTTCTGCAGGCAGCCCTGAAGTGGGTGGAGCCTGTTGGTCCCTCCTACAGCTCTGATCTGTCTTCTTGTGCAGGGTGACTGGTCTTGTCTCCGCCCCTTCTGTAGTTTTTTTTTGCAGGCAGCCTGTAGTGGGTGGAGCATGTTAGACCCCTCCCACAGCTCTGCTGTCTGCACAGGCTAGGATGATGTTACTGCTACATTTACAAAGTAATATCTGGGATAAGGTAAATAATGTCTTCTCATCATCTCCTCTAGACCCCTGCCTTTCGATAGCTCCACTCCATGAGTAGATTTTGTTTAATTCCGAGTAAAGCTGGCCATACACCTATAGATTATCTGCAGATTTTCTATGGTTAGATGGAAAAAGTGGGACATTCCTCCATCCACACAGTTTAGCGAACATGGAGAAATCTGTTGCACTTTTTCCATCTAACCATAAAAAATCTGCAGATAATCTATAAGTGTATGGCCAGCTTTAGGCTTGAGGCAGGGTTCACACTTATGCAAATTGGATGCAGGCCCCTCCCCTGCATCCAATTTACATGACAGGAGAGTGTGACAGGCTCTCAATGGAGCCAGTTCACACATATCCTATGGTGATGTTAGGGACCGCACTTGAGGCCCCTATATCATTCTTATTAAAATTGATGGGCTGCCGAAAATATTCTGTGCAGAAATGCAAAAAAAGTGTACACTCGACGCAATCCTTAACCGGTTCCCAACTGGCGCACGTCGATGTACGTCGGCAGAATGGCACGGCTGCGCAAATGGGCGTACCTGTCCCTTTGAATTTGCCGCGGTGTCATCGCGTGCGCGCCGCCGGCCGGAAGCTCCGTGAGTCTGGTTGCGGGTCCTGCGGACTTGAAGTCCACGGGGGATACCCGCAATCGCCTCACAGAGAGGAAGAACAGGGAGATGCTAATGTAAACAAGCATCTCCCCATTCTGCCTAGTGACACTGATCTCTGCTCCCTGTGATTGGGAGCTATGATCAGTGATGTGTCACAGCTAGCCCATCCCCCTTACAGAAACACTCCCTAGGACACACTTAACCCCTACAGCGCCACCTAGTGTTAGCCCCTTCACTGCCAGTCACATTTACACAGTAATCAGTGCAATTTTAATCGCACTAATCGCTGTATAAATGTGAATGGTCCCAAAATCGCGCCAAAATTGTCCGACGTGTCCGCCATAATGTCGTAGTCGCGATAAAAACTGCTGATTGCTGCCATTACTAATAAAAAAAAAATATTAATAAAAATGCCATAAAACTATCCCCTATTTTGTAGACGCTATAACTTTTGGGCAAACCAATCAATAAACGCTTATTGCGATTTTTTTTTTACCAAAAATATGTAGAAGAATACGTATCGGCCTAAACTGAGGAAAAAATAAGTTTTTTATATATCTTTGGGGATATTTATTATAGCAAAAAGGAAAAAATAATGCTTTTGTCGCTCTTTTTTTATTTATAGCGCAAAAAATAAAAACCGCAGGGGCGATCAAATACCACCAAAAGAAAGCTCTATTTGTGGGAAAAAAAGGACGTCAATTTTGTTTGGGAGCCACGTCGCACGACCGCGCAATTGTCAGTTAAAGCGACGCAGTGCCAAATCGCAAAAAGGGCTCTGGTCTTTGGCCAGCAAAATGGTCCGGGGCTGAAGTGGTTAAAGTGGTACTGAACCCAAAATCTAAAAATGTCATATATCGCAGCTTACAAATCATTAGATGGGGTGGCTGCATTTGTTTTTTTTTAGTTTTTTGTTGTTTTTTAGGCCTCTTTCCCCTCTGTTTTCACCTGCTAAGCACGGAAGATTAACCCCCCCCCCCCCCCCCCCCTGTTAATGACCAGGCCATTTTATGTGATACGGCACTGCGTTACTTGAACTGATAATTGTGCGGTCATACAATGCTGTACCCAAATACAATTTATGTCTCTCCCCCCCAACAAATAGAGATTTCTTTTGGTGGTATTTGATCACCTCTGCGGTTTTTATAAGAAGAAAAAAAAAAAAATTCATAAAAAAAATATATATATTTTTTACTTTCTGCTATAAAACATATCCAATTTTTTATTTTTTTTTTAAATCTATTTTCTTCATCAATTTAGCCCAATATGTATTCTGCTACATGTCTTTGGTAAAAAAAAAAAAAAATCACAACAAGCCTATATTGATTGGTTGTCAGGGCTGAGCTTTTAGCGGCTCTCATCTCAGTGCTCAGCTGTTGGTTAATTACCAGCCACTCGTTGTTTCCACAGTGACTCTCCTGGTTACCATTACCTGCCTCATTAGTCCAGCCTACGGCCAGCCCCTTCTGGCTATTTAACCACTTACAGACCGGAAGATTTTCCCCCCCTTAATGACCAGGCCATTTTTTGCGATGCGGCACTGCGTCGCTTTAACTGACAATTGCGCGGTCGTGCGACGTGGCACGCAAACACAATTGACGTCCTTTTTTCCCCACAAATAGAGCTTTCTTTTGGTGATATTTGATCACCTCTGCGGCTTTTTACTTTCTGCGCTATAAACAAAAAAAGAGCAACAATTTTGAAAACAACAACAACAATATTTTTTACTTTTTGCTATAATAAATATCCCCAAAAAAAAAAGTTTTCAGCAGTTTTGGCCAATATATATGCTTATACATATTTTTGGTAAAAAAAAAATCGCAATAAGTGTTAATTGATTGGTTTGCGCAAAAGTTATAGTGTCTACAAAATAGGGGATAGATTTACGGCATTTTTATTTATTTTTTTTTTTTTTTACTAGTAATGGTGGTGATCAGCGATTTTTAGCGGGACTGCGACATTGCGGCAGACAGATCAGACACATTTAACACTTTTTTGGGAGCACTGACAATCACGCAGCGATCAGTGCTAAAAATAGCCACTGATTACTATATAAATGTCACTGCCAGGGAAAGAGTTAACACTAGGGGGCGATCAAAGGGTTAAATGTGTTCCCTGGGAAGGTGTTTCTAACTGTATGAGGGCTGGGCTGACGGGAGGAGGAGAAAGATCGCTATTCCTTATCACTAGGAACAGCAGATCTCTCTCTAACTCCCCTGTCAGAACGGGGATCTGTCTGTTTACCTTGACAGATCCCCGATCTGGCTCTCGCTCCCATGATCGCGGATGGCCGGTGGACATCGTGGGCCGCCGGCCACATGCATCGGGTCCCCCGCTGCACAGAGGGCGTGCGCCTGCTACGGCTCCTTAGAGAAGCCAATGTACACCTACGGTGATTTGCAGGAACGTGCCGACCTACTGCCGTATAACGACGGCAGCTGGTCGGCAAGTTGTTAAGCTGCTTTGCCTATTCCTTCGGAGCCTTCGCCTTGTCAACATTTTCCATGTGTCTCTGCTGAGTTCCTGTTTGACTGGCTGATGTTTCTTCTGGTTCCTGTCCTGATCTTTGGCTCCCGATCCTGATCTTTGGCTCCCGATCCTGATCTTTGGCTCCCGATTCTGATCTTTGGCTCCCGATCCTGATCTTTGGCTCCTGATCTTTGGCTCCTGATCCTGATCTTTGGCTCCTGATCCTGATCTTTGGCTCCTGATCCTGATCTTTGGCTCCCGATTCTGATCTTTGGCTCCCGATTCTGATCTTTGGCTCCCGATTCTGATCTTTGGCTCCCGATCCTGATCTTTAGCTTCTGATCCTGATCTTTGGCTCCCGATCCTGATCTTTAGCTTCTGATCCTGATCTTTGGCTCCCGATCCTGATCTTTAGCTTCTGATCCTGATCTTTGGCTCCTGGCAATACTGACTCCTGGCTTTCTGATCCCAGCTCATCTGATTACCCATTTTGGCTTCCAAACCCTCGCTTTTGTTTTTGACTACGTTCCTAATATGTATTATTTTTACTGTTATTTTTACTGTTACATTAACCACTTCAGCTCTGGAAGGTTCACCCCACCCTTCATGACCAGGCCATTTTTTGCGATACGGCTTTGCATTGATTTAACTGACAATTGCGCGGTCGTGCAACGTTGTACCCAAATAAAATTGACGTCCTGTTTTCCACACAAATAGAGCTTTCTTTTGGTGGTATTTGATCCCTCTGCGGTTTTTATTTTTTGTGCTATAAACCAAAAAATACCAACAATTTAAAAAAAAACATAATTTTTTTCCAATAAAAAATATCCAATAAAAAAAATTAAGAAAATCAAAATTTTTCATGAGTTTAGGCCAATATGTATTCTGCTACATATTTTTGGTAAAAAAAAAAAAAAACAATAAGCGTATATTGATATGATATGATATATTGACTTTTTATTTATTTTTATTTTTTTCTAGTAATGGCGGCTGAAAAACAACAGACTCTCTGGATGAAAGAAATCTAAAAAAAGAAAACTAATGCCATCACATCTAAGTATTGGTAAGCAATATAATAAATGTTTGCTTTTGGGTTTAATACAGTTTTAAGTAGACGTGTGCAATTCGTTTTAGTTTCGAATCGAAATTCGGACACATTTTTCGTTATTTGGAAATTCGGATGTATTCGAATTACCAAATTACAATAGTAACGAGTTTAAACGAATCCGAAATAACGAACCCAAATTCTGACAACATTCGATTCAAATTTAATTTTGAATTTTTTTTTAATGGAATTCGAACACAAATTCGAATCGAAATCAAATTTGAAAAAATTTGAAAAAATAAAAGAATACAATAAAATGAAATATAAAACAATAAAGCAATAGAATAAAAATAAAAGAATAGTGAAGAAGAATAAAATTATTTTCTGTTCTATTCTTTTGTATTATGTTCTATTCTAGTTCTTTCTGTTCTATTCTAATTCTTTTCCATTCTAATATTTTCTATTCTATAATAATATATACCATCTTCTGAATTTTGAATAGAATGAATTTGAATAAAAAAAAAAATTTAGAATAGAATAAAAAAAATTAGAATAGAATAGAAAAATCGGTGAATAGAATAGAAAAGAATAGAACAGAAAATCAATAGAATTAAATAAAATAGAACGAATATAATGGTTATATTCTATTCTATTGATTTTCTATTCTATTTTTTTTTTTTTTCCAAAAGAAGTTTATTTCAAACAGAAAATATAACAAGTATCACAATACAGTAAGTTAGGAAATCAAGTACAGCAATACATGTAGACATCAGTCATCGGATACAATGCATCAATAATCTTGTACATCATCCGAGGGGTAGATGTTGGGTAGGATTGCTGTTCATATTTTTTCTATTCTATTCTTTTATATTCTATTATTTTCCATTTTCTATTCTATTCTAATCTTTTGTATTCAAATTCATTCTGTTCAAATTTCGGAAGATGGTTATATATATTAAATTTTTTGTATTCTATTCTTTTCTATTCTGATCTATTTTCTTATTTTATGTTCTATACTTTTGTATTTATTTCTATTTTCTTTTCTATTCTATCCTAATCTTTTCTATTCAAATTCATTCTATTCAAAATTAGAATTTTCTGAATTTTTGGAAGGGGGTTGTATATAATATTCTTTCTATTTTATTCTATTATATTGTTTTTCCAATATTATTATTTCCTTTTGTATTCTCTTATTTTTTATTATATTCTTTTCTATTATTTTTTTTTCTATTCAAATTCATTCTATTAAAATTAGAATTTTGGAAGATGATTATATATAATATTATTTCTATTTTATTCTATTATTTTGTTTTTCTATTCTATTATTTTCTATTCTATTCTTTTCTATCATTTTCTAGTTGAATTGGAATTCATTCTATTTGAAATTCAAATTTTGGAAGATGGTGGTTTATTTTTTTCTGTTTTATTCTATTCTGTTTTAATTTTTGAATCGTCAAACAGTCTGTATCAATAGCTTAATGCAACAGCTGCATTTAAATAGAAAAAAAAAAAAATCGAATTTGAATGCGTTTTTGGAATTCGAATACCGATTCGATATTTTTTTTCGAATTTGGTCGAATTTTTCGAATTCGAATACAAAACTTAACAAAATGAATTCCGAAAACGAAAGTAACGAATTGAATGAAACTAAATTATTTAAATAGCGAAACAACATTTTTTTTTTTCGTCCTGCACATGTCTAGTTTCAAGGTATATCTAAAAAATATCAAAAGTCTTCTTTCCCTTTAAGTTGGACGGCGCACATCTACATCAAAAAGAAATGATTCCCGATCAGCAACTCACTAAGAAATAAACCTTCACATCAATATAAAATAATTTCCCCTTAAAACACATTGTGAAGGTGAAATTCCTGCGGAGGTTACGGCCTGTTATGGGCTGACGCGGCCCCGGAACACGGGCGGAACGCGTCTCTTCCCGTCATTATCTCGGCTCTCACCAGTAATTACAATTCATTAGAATCCGGACTTTATCTTCTCGGTGTTGTGGCAGAATCCCGTCTTTATCAGCTGAAGATTAATATGTGAACACGGCTGATAAGTGAGTCAGATGACATTTCCATCTTCTCTCTATTATTATTATTATAGACACACATCGCCTCTTCTGATTGGAGGGGCGGCACAAAAACGCGGCTCTGCCGTTTCGTTCCTGGATTATTCAGGATTTATAGTGGACATGTTATTGGTAACATTGTATATTCCTGAACTTCCTTGTTTCTCCTCAAATTTTTTAATCCACTTAAGGGGAATGCCCCATAGCAGATATACAGCTACAGGTGCGGCCCTCCTCCTGTGCAGAATCACACATTATATATATATATATATATACATATATATATATATATATATATATATATATATATATATATATATTATATATAAAAACAGCAATGCTGTTAAAAACCACTGGACCCCATACAGCCAAAATGACAGCCCCCCCCCCAATTAAACAGTTTACTATGCTTCAGTTATAAATGAACACAGCGAGAGATTGGTACTGATCACTCATTGTGTTCATTCAGGAAAGGAAGGGGCTGGTAAATATGACATATTTACCAGACCCTTCCCCCACTGTCCATCCATGCAGCTTCTGGCAGGAAGGAATATCAGCCACATTGATGGGGTAGGGGGACAAACAGGGGGGAGAGGGGGGTGCAGGCAGCAGGGGGAAAAACATCTTGCAGAGTGAAGGTGATCGGGACAATTGCTGAAACTGATCCCCTGTATTTCTCTGCAGCAGCTGAAAGCCGGCAGCAGAAAGTAGAGGAGAAGCCAGCTCTCAGATCATATCCTCCTTGCAGACATGTGATTCACCCCACTGCCCGGGCCCCCTACAGGAGGGCCAGTGGTAAACCCCTAACCCACGGCTCTGGATATTTGCATAAATTATCTCATTATAAATGATAAAATTAATACATTTGAAATGCAGGACAGCCAAATATTGTTTAATGTAAAACTAAAGACTTATGCCGCGTACACACGGTCGGAATTCTCGTCGGAAAAAGCTCTGATGGTTTTCCCGTCGGAATTTCGACGGAATTTCGCTCAAACTGTCTTGCCTACACACGGTCACACCAAATTCCGACGGTCTGTAACACAGCGGCATACAACACGTTCGACAGCACTATAGAAGGGAAGTTTAATGCTTCCGAGCATGCGTCGGAAATGTTTGTGTCGGAATTGCCTACACACGATCGGAAAATCCGATAGAAAGGTTTTCCGTCGGAAAAATTGAGAACAGGTTCTCAATCCAAAGTCCGTCGGAAATTCCGACAGCAAAAGACCGATGGGCATACACACGGTCGGAAAATCCGTTTAAAATCCGTTGGAAATTCCGACCGTGTGTACGCCGCATAAGACTATTTGTCCTGTTTACCATTATCATTGAAAGTGAAAGTAAAATCCCAAATTTTGGGTTGTCCCCAGGAATGTCATATAGGCAAAATCTTCCAATGGGGACACTAGTTCTGGTGACCCATGAGATTCCCTTAATTTTCTGTGATTTCCTCTCACTTTCTGTTTGGTTATGGGACTGGAAGTCAAGGAAAATCTCCCCAATGGGACCTCAGATGGACAGAAAAAAAAAAATGCTTGGACACACCTTGTGGTATGAATGCGCCTTGAATATCGATGATCTTTGTGTATTTCTTCCAGGTCTGTGCAGTAATCCAGTGTGAGACTTTTCCTTCCTGTAATAAAGACCGCTCACTGCTGATCTCCCACCTTGTGTAGAGTGACTGGTCTTGTCTCCGCCCCCTCCTGTAGTTTTCTGCAGGCAGCCTGTGGTGGGTGGAGCCTGCATGGTCCCTCCCACAGCACAGCTCCCTTTCCCTTGTCAGGGGGGCTGGTCTTGTCTCCACCCCTTCCTGTAGTTTTCTGTGGTGGGTGGAGCCTGCATGGTCCCTCCCACCTCTCTGCTCTCTCTCCTTTTGTAGGGTGACTGGTCTTGTCTCTGCCAGCTCCTGTAGTTTTCTGCAGCAACCTGTAGTGGGTGGAGCCTGCAGGGTCCCTCCCACAGCTCTGCTCCCTCCCCTTATGCAGGGTGACTGGTCTTGTCTCCGCCCCCTCCTGTAGTTTTCTGAAGGCAGCCTATGGTGGGTGGAGCCTGCATGGTCCCTCCCACAGCACTGCTCCCTTCCCCTTGTCAGGGGGGCTGGGCTTGTCTCCACCCCTTCCTGTAGTTTTCTGTAGTGGGTGGAGCCTGCTGGGTCCCTCCTACCACTCTGCTCCCTCCCCTTGTGCAGGGTGACTGGTCTTGTCTCCGCCCCCTCCTGTAGTTTTCTGTAGTGGGTGGAGCCTGCTGGGTCCCTCCCACCCTTCTGCTCTCTCCCCTTGTGCAGGATAATTGGTCTCATCTCCGCCCCTCTCCTCTAGTTTTCTGCATGCTGTCTTGTAGTGGGTGGAGCCTGCTGGTTCCCTCCTACATCTCTACTCTCTCTCCTTGTGCAGGGTACCTGGTCTTGTCTCCGCCCCCTCCTGTAGTTTTCTGCAGGCAGCCTGTGGTGGGTGGAGCCTGCATGGTCCCTCCCCTTGTGCAGGGTGACTGGTCTGGTCTCCGCCCCCTCCTGTAGTTTTCTGTAGTGGGTGGAGCCTGCTGGGTCCCTCCCACCACTCTGTTCTCTCTCCTTTTGTAGGGTGACTGGTCTTGTCTCCGCCCCCTCCTGTAGTTTTCTGTAGTGGGCGGAGCCTGCTGGTTCCCTCCCACCATTCTGCTCTCTCCCCTTGTGCAGGATGACTGGTCTTGTCTCCACCCCCTCCTGTAGTTTTCTGCATGCTGTCTTGTAGTGGGTGGAGCCTGCAGGGTCCCTCCTACATCTCTGCTCTCTCTCCTTGTGCAGGGTGCCTGGTCTTGTGTCCGCCCCCTCCTGTAGTTTTCTGCATGCTGTCTTGTAGTGGGTGGAGCCTGCAGGGTCCCTCCTACATCTCTGCTCTCTCTCCTTGTGCAGGGTGCCTGGTCTTGTGTCCGCCCCCTCCTGTAGTTTTCTGCAGGCAGCCTGTAGTGGGTGGAGCCTGCATGGTCCATCCCACCACTCTGCTCCCTCCCCTTTGTGCAGGGTGCCTGGTCTTGTGTCCGCCCCCTCCTGTAGTTTTCTGCAGGCAGCCTGTAGTGGGTGGAGCCCGCTGGGCCCCTCCCACAGCTCTGTTTATTGCACAGGCTGTGTACGGTATACAGATGAGGTCACTACTACTTTCACAAGGTAATTTCTGGCATTGCAAATGAATTGGATGCACATAAAGTGGATTTATATCCTTTGTGGATATTGTTAAATGTATTATGATTAAAGTTTTGGTGCTGAGAGCTCACCTTTTAAACATACAGGAAAACAACTGGGACTGGAGGGGCCGGGGGCCAAACAGAACGATTCTGTCTGACTCCATAGTATAGATCTTACATTGTAACAATGGAAACCCTCCCAGCAGCACTTCCACTTCTCTATCCCATTTCCAAAGAGGATTATATCCATAATGAGGATTACACATCATAGTCTATGTAGTGCGGAGAAGACTCTTTTTTAGCTTCTGGTACTCGGAGCTTCTTCCTGGATGATAGGCGGCTGACATGGGGAAGTTTAAAGGTTTCCTTTCTAAAGTTTGCGTTTTTGAGCGTTGCCGCTCGCAGTCGTGCATAATTGATATTCCCCCCTCTAAATACTCCCAAACATAACTGGTTTCTTTGTTCTTCCCAAGACATGTCAGCTGGGTACAGGGCCATCTTAAGAGCATTATAGGCCCCTGGGCAATACAGTGCACTGGGGCCCTGTCTACACAATCACGCAAGAGAATAAAAATGCAAATTATTAATAAGGCTATATTTATTGGTACTTCCAACAAAATCAGTGTCAATTTAACGAGTTTGATGGGCACAGTGGCAGCTTTTTATGGACACAGTGGCTGTGTTTGATGGGCACAGTGGCTGTGTTTGATGGGCACAGTGGCTGTGTTTGATGGGCACACTGGCTGTGTTTGATGGGCACACTGGCTGTGTTTGATGGGCACAGTGGCAGCTTTGATGGGCACAGTGGCAGCTTTGATGGGCACAGTGGCTGCTTTTGATGGGCACAGTGGCTGCTTTTGATGGGCACAGTGGCTGCGTTTGATGGGCACAGTGGCTGCTTTGGATGGGCACAGTGGCTGCTTTTGATGGGCACAGTGGCTGCGTTTGATGGGCACAGTGGCAGCGTTTGATGGGCACAGTGGCAGCGTTTGATGGGCACAGTGGCAGCGTTTGATGGGCACAGTGGCAGCGTTGATGGGCACAGTGGCTGTGTTTGATGGGCACAGTGGCAGCTTTGATGGGCACAGTGGCTGTGTTTGATGGGCACAGTGGCAGCTTTTATGGGCACAGTGGCAGTGTTTGATGGGCACAGTGGCAGCTTTTGAGGGGCACAGACAGTGGCTGTGTTTGATGCACAACTTGAACAAACTTAAGTAGACATTGTTAGACTTACTTGAGGCCGCAGGCCTGGTGCAACACAGTGTGTCACTCACAGCAGAGCAAGGCAGCACCAGCTATCAAGGGCCATTATTCCGCTCCCTCTCCACGCTGTCTGAAGAACACTAGCCGCTGGGGCGGCCGCGGCGCGCTATGAATGCTGGGGCGGCCACGGCCTCTGACTGACGTCACTGGTTGCTAGCTAGACGCCGGACGGCTGGCGATTCTAGCAAGTGAGCAACCAGTCAACCTAAGCAGCAGATTGCAGTGCTGAGGATTAGCCCTGGGTGGGGCCCTCCAGGCAAGTGGGGCCCCTGGGCAACTGCCCAGCATGCCCAGTGGAAAAAACGGCCCTGGCTGGGTACAAAGTCGATTCCGTTCCCACCGCCGCAAACCTATATTCGTGTTTTTATTTTGTACCTTCAAAAAGGAGATTGGTGCTCCACGCTCGGATGGTGGCGCAGAAGAGCAGATGGACTTTGGCTGCCAACATGTTGGCTTGTCTTGGTAATACGCAGATCCTTCCCTCTACTATTTTGTTTTCACGAGCTCCACTGTTCAAGTTCGCAGATGCCGGAACAAATCAGCAAAGTTTTTGTTGCTTCGATTGCGTTTAACTCAATCGCTAATTGTCTTCAAAATTTATCGTATTTCTTTTTCTGGTATGTGCTGAGGGAATCAATGTTATATATGAGAAAGTATGACCAGTAAGCTTATGGCAGGGGTCTCCAAACTACGGCCCCCTGGGCCAAATCCGGCCCACTGCAAGATTTTATCTGGCTCACCTCACTGGTCTCTCACTGGTCTCACAATAATCACACTGGTCTCACAATGGCCACACTGGTCTCACAATGATCACACTGGTCTCACAATGGTCACACTGGTCTCACAATGGTCACACTGGTCTCACAATGGTCACACTGGTCTCACAATGGTCACACTGGTCTCACAATGGTCACACTGGTCTCACATTGGTCACACTGGTCTCACAATGGTCACACTGGTCTCACAATGGTCACACTGGTCTCACAATGATCACACTGGTCTCACAATGGTCACACTGGTCTCACAATGGTCACACTGGTCTCACAATGGTCACACTGGTCTCACAATGGTCACACTGGTCTCACAATGATCACACTGGTCTCACAATGGTCACACTGGTCTCACAATGATCACACTGGTCTCACAATGGTCACACTGGTCTCACAATGGTCACACTGGTCTCACAATGGTCACACTGGTCTCACAATGGTCACACTGGTCTCACAATGATCACACTGGTCTCACAATGATCACACTGGTCTCACAATGGTCACACTGGTCTTCACAATGGTCACACTGGTCTCACAATGGTCTCACTGGTCTCACAATGGTCTCACTGGTCTCACAATGGTCACACTGGTCTCACAATGGTCTCACTGGTCTCACAATGGTCACACTGGTCTCACAATGGTCACACTGGTCTCACAATGGTCACACTGGTCTCACAATGGTCACACTGGTCTCACAATGGTCTCACTGGTCTCACAATGGTCTCACTGGTCTCACAATGGTCACACTGGTCTCACAATGGTCACACTGGTCTCACAATGGTCTCACTGGTCTCACAATGGTCACACTGGTCTCACAATGGTCTCACTGGTCTCACAATGGTCACACTGGTCTCACAATGGTCACACTGGTCTCACAATGGTCACACTGGTCTCACAATGGTCACACTGGTCTCACAATGGTCACACTGGTCTCACAATGGTCACACTGGTCTCACAATGGTCACACTTGTATCACAATGGTCACACTGGTCTCACAATGGTCACACTGGTCTCACAATGATCACACTGGTCTCACAATGGTCACACTTGTATCACAATGATCACACTGGTCTCACAATGGTCACACTTGTATCACAATGGTCACACTGGTCTCACAATGATCACACTGGTCTCACAATGGTCACACTGGTCTCACAATGGTCACACTGGTCTCACAATGGTCACACTGGTCTCACAATGGTCTTTAGATCAGCCTACAACCTTTGTTTAACATCCATGTGGATGGATGACCTAAAGACCATTGTGAGACCAGTGTGACCCGCTGACACCAATGATGGGGCACTATTCCTCCCGCTGATACCAAGGATGGGGCACTATTCCTCCCACTGACACCAATGATGGGGCACTATTCCTCCCACTGACACCAATGATGGGGCACTATTCCTCCCGCTGATACCAATGATGGGGCACTATTCCTCCCGCTGATACCAAGGATGGGGCACTATTCCTCCCACTGACACGAATGATGGGGCACTATTCCTCCACTGACACCAATGATGGGGCACTATTCCTCCCACTGACACCAAGGATGGGGCACTATTCCTCCCGCTGATACCAAGGATGGGGCACTATTCCTCCCACTGACACGAATGATGGGGCACTATTCCTCCCACTGATACCAATGATGGGGCACTATTCCTCCCACTGACACCAGTGATGGGGCACTATTCCTCCCACTGACACCAGTGATGGGCACTATTCCTCCCACTGACGGGGCACTATTCCTCCCACTGACACCAGTGATGGGGCACTATTCCTCCCACTGAAACCAGTGATGGGGCACTATTCCTCCCACTGACACCAGTGATGGGGCACTATTCCTCCCACTGACACCAGTGATGGGGCGCTATTCCTCCCACTGACACCAGTGATGGGGCGCTATTCCTCCCATTGACACCAGTGATGGGACGCTATTCCTCCCACTGACACCAGTGATGGGGCGCTATTCCTCCCCACTGACACCAGTGATGGGACACTATTCCTCCCACTGACACCAATGATGGGGCACTATTCCTCCCACTGACACCAATGATGGGGCACTATTCCTCCTACTGACACCAGTGATGGGGCACTATTCCACCCACTGACACCAGTGATGGGGCACTTTCGACTCCCATTAACACCAAGACATTTTTATACTCCCACTGGCCACAGTCTGGCCCCCTAAAGTATGAAGGACAGTAAAATGGCCCTTTGTTTAGAATCCCTGACCCCTGCAGTCAGGGATTGACCCCCGCTGTCAGGGATTCTCCCCCCCCCCATAGCCGCACCCAGAGTGCAGTGAGAGTTACAATGTAACAATTCCTGAGGATGTTGGGCGGCGGCATGGAAATGTCATGTGTCTGATTGGTGAACAGGTGGCAGTCCGGTTGTTTTTTTTTTTCTTGCCAATAAATTCCCTTTTCAATGAAATTCAGACCCCAGAAGACTCCATTCCAATAAAGTCCCATCGCTGGCCTGGGGGGGAGGGGATTGGGGGGCTGAGTGCGCCCCGCGCAGACCTGGAACATTATTCACTGAATACATAAAATGTCCATTTAGCAGTTTTATTCACCAAGCGGAACGTTGGAACTTCAGGACGGACCTCGAAGCAAATCCTCAATTTCCCATTTTTCCGTTGTGTGAGAAATGGAGGATTCATAGCGAGGCGGCGAGGAGAAACGGCGAATGCAAAGCGGAGGAGGGCGACTCGGGATCTCTAATCCTCATTCCGGAGTTTGGCTCTTATCCAGACCTTTGTGTGTGTTTTCGCCTGTAAAAAAATAAATAAATGATGTTATTATTCAAGCAGCTCATCTTCTGGGCAGACGCGGCATGAAGAGGACTTGTTGTAAAGGGGACCTGTCATAACATATTGTGCATGTGAAGTGCAGCATGGTGAGCAATGTGTCAGTGTAATACTCCCCGGGTATTTATTACTTCTTTTTTTATTTTAATTTTTATTTATTTTTTTTTAATTTTTTTTTTATTTTTTTTTTATTTTTTTTTTTTTTATTTTTTATTTTTTTTTATTTTTATTACTTCTCATAGACATCACAGTCCTCCCCCTAAACATCATCTGCTTGTATCTCCAGAAGGACGGCACCATCTTATGTTCTTGTATCACTCGAGGTCTCCATTTACTTCCTGGACTGAGATGCCGACCCAAGGATGACACCATCATGAAAATCCTGGTGCCTGTGCAGATCTCGGCTGTGTTCACAAAGTGTTGGTTGTAGCAGAGTTTTTCTGACACTCCAGCTTCTCACTGGGTAACTACACTATATTGTCAAAAGTATTGGGACACCTGCCTTTACACGCACATGAACTTTAATGACATCCCAGTCTTAGTCCGTAGGGTTCAATATTGAGTTGGCTCCGCCCTTTGCACCTATAACAGCTTCAACTCTTCTGGGAAGGCCGTCCACAACTTGTTAAATAACTTTACAGAGGCTACTGAAAAAAAAAGGATACGGAGCTCTGTCTAACTTTAAAATAAATTATAGCAAGTCGGAGGCGATGGGGGTGGCCCTGGAGGACCCCATGCAAAGTAATCTGCAGAGCAATTTTAAGTTTAGATGGACAACAACGGCCCTAAAATATCTGGGAATACAGATTTCTCCGAAATTAACAAATATTTTTGAGCTGAATTTCCCACCACTATTAAAAGAGGTAAAGAAACTACTAGAAGGCTGGAACAAAGGGATTCACTCCTGGTTCGGGAGATGTAATATTTTAAAAATGAACATAGTGCCAAAATTCTTGTATTTGTTCCAGGCATTGCCTATCCGTATCCCCATGAACTATTTCAGTCAAATTCGAACTGAATTTACAAAATTTATCTGGGCAAGCAAGCACCCAAGGATAAACAGAGAGCTGCTGGCAATGCCGAAGGAAGTAGGTGGAATAGCAGCACCAGATCTATTTAAGTATTATCAAGCGGCCCACCTCAGCAGAATAATTGACTGGAATAGACATGGGGAATACAAGTTATGGATTGCGCTGGAAAAACAATTAAGTCAAATACCTTTGGACAGAGCAATTTGGTGCTATGCAGACATACCTCCCGAGCTAAAGATACATCCATTGATTGGGTCAACTCTGCAGATAGGAGCAGGGATTATTCAGAAACAGAGATTATCTACACCGAACTCACCGCTTTTTCCGATCCTGGGGAACCCTAAATTCCCGCCAGGTTTGGAGACGCACGTGTTTGGGCAACTGAGGGAGAAAGGGATCTTTCAAGCCTCACATTTCCTGAAAGCCAGTGGATGGCTATTGATAGAGGACTTAACAAAAAAAGGAGGACAGATAGAAATACCCTGGTGGCAAGCTAGACAAGTGCGACACTTTTTAGAATCATTAGGACCAGTGGAAGAATTTGAGAGACCCCGAACAAAGTTCGAGAAGCTGTGTGAGGAGAAAGAGCTCCTGACCCACACCATCTCTAAAATGTACGCGCTTCTGACAGCCCCACCAGAGGGATTTACATTGGCGAGTTTAGATAAATGGGGAAGAGACTTAGAAAAAATTTTTACTGTAGAACAAGAGAAGAAAATAATTCATCTGACAATGAAATCATCAAGGTGTATAAAAATGCAGGAACTTAATTTTAAGCTGTTATCAAGATGGTACTTCACCCCCTCAAGGATGAATAAAATATTCCCAGAGGTCACGGGGAACTGTTGGAGGGGCTGTCAGGATAGGGGCACACTCTTACACATATTCTGGACTTGCCCTGTAATTAAACAATTCTGGCAAGAGGTACATAGAATCACCCAACGACTATCAGTACTCCAGATTCCACAAGACCCGGAATTCTTCCTACTACACTTATCACCAATCCCTATCAAGGACTATAAAAACTCAATAGTCTGTCATCTGGTGAATGCGGCGAAAAGCTGCATCCCAAGATGCTGGAAGGAAACACAGGCCCCTAGCATTGCTATGTGGCTTAATATAGTCCGAAATATTGGGATAATGGAGAGTTTGACGCCAAGACCCTTAGAGGGAAGGGAACGGGTTAAACAAATCTGGGACCCCTGGGAGAAATACCTACAAACAGAGGAGGGTAAGAGGTTAATGGATGAGGAGACGGGGGAGTAGGGGGTGGGAGGAGGTTAGGGGGGGGAGAGAAACCTTTTTTTCCTTGTTCGTTTTTTCTTTTTTTTTTTTTTTTTTTTTTTTTTTTTTCTTCCCTCTCAGGAGTGGGAGGAGGCCTCGAGGGAACCCAAGGGACTGGGGGACTCACAGAAAGAGAAGAGGCACAGGGTACCGGGATAGTGGGGGACTATATATAAAATAGAAAAAGGGAAGAAAGGGATAATAAGGAGTACTTGGGTATATGAAACAGAATGGAAATATAATTTAAGGAAGTAGAAAGTTAGTAAATCTGTATACCTGAAATCATATATTTTTGTTTGTAAGATAACCCTTTGAAGAAATAAATAAAGAATTTAAAAAAAAAAAAGAAAAAAAAAGGACTGCTTGCTGATCATTAGACATGTGCAATTCGTTTCGTTTTTTTTTTTTCGTTTTTTTTCGTTTTTTTTTTTTTTCGTTTTTTTCGTTCATTCGTTTTCGTACGAATGAACGAACGATTCGCTAAAATTTTTAACGAATCGTTCGAATCGAACGAATCCGAAAACAACGAAAATCCGAAAAAAACTAATTAGAAACCACGAATGTACGAAAGAAGAAAATCCGAAAAACGAAAACAGGAACAACGAAAATCAAAATGAACGAAAAAATTCGTACATTCGTAACTTTATTTTTTTTTTGTTGAATTGGTAATTTCCCGTGTCCCTTACAATGGCGCTGCTTAACGTGCTTCGAATGGATTGAACGAAAAAATTCGTACATTCGTACTTTTTTTTTTAGATTCGTAATTTTCCGTGTCTCTTACAATGGCGCTGCTTAACGTGCCTCGAATGGATTGAACAAATAAATTCGTAAATTCGTAACTTTTTTTTTTTTTTTTTAGATTGGTAATTTTCCGTGTCTCTTACAATGGCGCTGCTTAACGTGCTTCGAATGGATTGAACAAAAAAATTTGTACATTCGTAACTTTTTTTTTTCGATTCGTAATTTTCCGTGTCTCTTAAAATGTAATAATAGCATACACATTACATAACATTATGAATTATGCTCCGATTACGAATCTACGAATGTTACGAATGTATGGATAAATACGAATGCGTCCGAATTTCGAATAAACGAAAATTAAACAGAAATATGAATCAACGAAAAAATAACTCTTACGAAAATACGAATCGTTACGAATACGAACACCGACGATTTACGAATTTACGAATCGTTACGAGTCAACGGAAACGAAAAAAACAAAACGAAAATAAACAAATTTTTTTGTTGTGCACATGTCTACTGATCATGCATTTAACAACAACATCCCACCCAACCAGGACCCCCCATATCTTAATGGGATCCAGAGCTCCTGAACCTCACCAGATATTGATCAAGGAAAACATGACAGAGGATCCAACACTTCCCACTCTATCCAACATTTAAAAAAAATGTTGGATAGATACACTATATTACCAAAAGTATTGCCTTTACACCCACATGAACTTTAATGGTACCCCAGTCTTAGTCCGGAGGGTTCAATATTGGGTTGGCCCACCCTTTGTAGCTATAACAGCTTCAACTCTTCTGGGAAGGCCGTCCACAAGGTTTAGGAGGGTGTCTATGGGAATGTTTGACCATTCTTCCAGAAGAGCATTTGTGAGGTCAGGGACTGATGTTGAACGAGAAGGCCTGGCTCACAGTCTCTGCTCTAATTCATCCCAAAGGTGTTCTTTCAGGTTGAGGTCAGGATTCTGTGCAGGCCAGTCAAGTTCCGCCACCCCAAACTCACTCATCCATGTCTTTATGGACCTTACTTTATGCACTGGTGGGCAGTCATGTTGGAACAGGAAGGGGCCATCCCCAAACTGTTCCCACAAAGTTGGGAGCATGAAATTGTCCAAAATGTCTTGGTATGCCGACGCCTTAAGAGTTCCCTTCACTGGAACTAAGGGGACAAACCCAACCCCTGAAAAACAACCCCCACACCATAATCCCCCCTCCCCCCACACCATAATCCCCCCTCCCCCCACACCATAATCCTCCCTCCACCAAATGATTTGGACCAGTGCAGAAAGCAAGGTCCATAAAGACATGGATGAGCGAGTTTGGGGGGGGAGTCCTGATCTCAACCCAATAGAACACCTTTGGGATGTAGCACTGACCGCCGAAGGAGCTGCTGGTTTTATTGGGCTTACCGTTACCTTCTTCACCTCGTCTCCATCTAGGGTTTCCTATGGTTGATGGCCCAGAGAAAATGTAGAAACTGACACTTTATATTCCTTTTTACGATATTTATTGAAAAATAGATAAAACAGTCTCTTTAAAAGTAGGGTAGAGGGTTAGGGTGGAAGTTCAGGTACTTTGGAAAGTCTCTTACTGTAGAAATCCAGAGAGCAACTCTCTCACAACTGGATTATCACAACCCAGGTAGACCTCCTCCCACAAGGCCCAGCAGCCGGTGAAGTGTTAGGTAAAGCAAAGTCTCTGCCACAGACTTGGTTGTAACTGAGGGACTTGGATAAATTTAGAGAGCTATCATACGGTACCAATACTGTATCTTGCAGCCGCTCCGGCGATACCGTATGAGTGTGGATCCATAAAGTGTCTTTCAACTGAGCCTCCAGGATCCTGCTGAGAAGCCAGCCTTGCCCATGGTCTTCTCCCGCGGAGTCCTCCCCTGGATGCTTCTCCAGTTGCTGGGCCTCTCCTTAGATGAGAATGGCACCTTTGGATAATTCGGCCCTTACTTCCATTAAGTTCTGTCCCTGCAGTTGCTTCGCCTCGGTCTATCCAGCCCCGAGACTCGGAAATTGCATGGATCCGCACCCCAGGCCAGGAGGGCCACGGGGGGGGCTGGTCAGGAGGACCAGGACCAAACAGACAGAAGATGGCTTTTGGACTGGACCGGAAACCCCGAAGCACGTGATCTCAGTACCTTAACCACTACAATACCGGGCACTTTCGCCCCCTTCCTTCCCAGACCAATTTTCAGCTTTCAGTGCTCTCGCACTTTCAGTGACAATTGCGCCGTCATGCAATGCTGTAACCAAATTTTTATCATTTTGTTCGCACAAATAGAGCTTCAGCTTGGTGGTATTTATTTGCGACCCCGTTTTTTTATTTTTTGCGATATAAGCAAAAACATAGCGGAAATTTAAAACAATAAACAAACAATAAATAAACAATATTTTCTCCTTTCTTTTTTAAAAGAAATCCAATAAAATCAAATTTTGTCATAAATTTAAGCCAAAATGTATTCTGCTACATGTTTTTTGTAAAAAAAAATCCGTTAAGTGTATAATTATTGGTTCGCGTGATCACGGACATATGTACGCAAATGATCATGTACAGATGTGTGCAGGTGATCACGGACATATGTGTGCAGGTAATCATTGGCACATGTTATTTTACTGGGACATATGTGAGGGACATGTGTTTTTATTATTTGGGGACATGTGTTTTTATTTGGGGACATGTGTGTTTTGTGGACATGTGTGTTTACACTGTGGGGACACTACACTGGTGATCAATGAGTAAAAAGCTGTAAAAAAAAACAGCTAATACTCACTGATCACCAGCCGGCTGCAGCAATCAGCTCTCCTCTCCTCACCGATGACTTCCGTGTGAGGAGAGGAGGGCTGATTGCCTAGCAACCGGTTGTTTGCTTACATCACATGACGGCTGTGATTCGACACGGCCGTCATGTGATCAGGAGGGCCAATCACCGAGCCCTCCTGCCGATCCGAGATGCGCCGTGTCCGGGTGACACGAGCGCATCGGGATCGTGCTGCTGCGCGGGCACGCGCGCGCGCGCGCGCGATCCCCCTACTTCTGAAGGACGTTCAGGAACGTCCGATCAGAAGTAGGCGGCTCCCACCCGGCCGTATATATACAGTGGCCGGATGGGAAGTAGTTAAGTTCTGTCCCTGCAGTTGCTTCGCCTCGATCAATCCAGCCCCGAGACTCGGAAATTGCATGGATCCGCACCCCAGGCCAGGAGGGCCACGGGGGGGGGGGGGCTGGTCAGGAGGACCAGGATCAAACAGACAGGAAGATGTCAGTACCTTAAATACCTTCTCCCAGAATGCACAGCAGGACAAACACACCCACTGGGCTGGTTCCGAGAGAAAGAAGGGTATCCAATACACCCAGCTAAACTGCGTTCTCATACTTGACGGCGGTGACAGCGACACCTGCAGCCAAGGAGGACTCAGTGCAGTTCCAGCCAGACTGATACTGAGATCATAATTTGACATAATTAGCCCTAAAAACCCAACTGTGGTTTTAGGAATATTAACTTTGAAAACCATAGCGCGTGCTCGTCAGGAGCCCGGCGCTACACACACATATATATATAATTTGGGAGTTTTAAGTACCGTATTTATCGGCGTATAACACGCACTTTTTCCCCCTTAAAATCGGGGGAAAGTCGGGGGAAAGGTGCGTGTTATACGCCGATACCCCCCCAAAAAAGTGACAAAAATGTCAAGCGGCGCCGAAAAATAGCGAGCGCCGCCGAAAAAGACAGAGCCGACTGTTCGGCTCTGCTCGTAGTCCCGCCTCCCTGTGCTCGCTCCGGAAACAGCAGGGAGGCGGGACCGCGAGCGGAGCCGAACAGTCAGCTCGGTCTTTTTCGGCGGCGCTTCTGTCTTTTTCGGCGGCGCTTCTGTCTTTTTCGGCGGCGGTTTCTTGGCGGCGGGAAATTTAAACGCGGGCAAATGACGCTGGCAAGCTACAATGACACTGGGCAAGCTACAATGACACTGGGCAAGCTGCAATGACACTGGGCAAGCTGCAATGACACTGGGCAAGCTGCAATGACACTGGGCAAGCTACAATGACAGTGGGCAAGCTACAATGACAGTGGGCAAGCTACAATGACACTGGGCAAGCTACAATGACACTGGGCAAACTACAATGACACTGGGCAAGCTGCAATGACGCTGTGACGCTGGGCAAGCTACAATGACACTGGGCAAGCTGCAATGACACTGGGCAAGCTGCAATGACACTGGGCAAGCTGCAATGACACTGGGCAAGCTGCAATGACACTGGGCAAGCTGCAATGACGCTGTGACGCTGGGCAAGCTACAATGACACTGGGCAAGCTGCAATGACGCTGGGCAAGCTGCAAATGACGCTTAAATGTAAGTTTTTTTTTTTCCCCTAAACTTCCCTCCTAAAACTTTTTTTCCTTAAAATGCCCTCCTAAACTTGGGGTGCGTGTTATACGCCGATAAATACAGTAATCTTCAGGCCTAAAAAAATTTTTTCAACTTGCATACCCCTCCCCCCCCCCATCAAAACGGCTCTGTAAATGAAAGGGTCAAAAGATGAAGCAGCTGCAGTTTTATTTAATATTTCATTTGTAGCACACACGTAGGACAGCCTCATACTGTGATCATAAGTGACTGAAAAAAAAAAATCCCCACCACCGAGGCGCGTTAGGCGCCCGCCGCGCCATTTTGGAAAACTCCCTCCGTCCCTCAGTCATTTTCCTTCCCATATTAATTGTCTAATTTGTGGCTTGTACACGCTGGGATGAAAACTGCTAATCTTGTCGTTTCCTCCAGGACGCGGCGCCGCGCTCCTATTATAATGGATGGCACTATTAACGATCAGTGTGTCATTCGTTTTAATTATTAGTTCATTAGCAGGCTGACTGATCTGCCTGAGGTTAGATGATTGCAACAGGGCCGTAATCCTTCTCCCTAATCCTCCTCTCTTTGTACGTGACGCTGACAGAGATTTGGGGGCTTTTATTAAAGGTGCCTTCTAAATATTTGGCAAAAGAAAGTCTTACAATACATTTCTATTTTTTTGTAAATGGTGGAGCTCATCCTGCCAGCCCAGTCTGTGAACTCCAAGCATAAGGACTTTTAATTATAATTTTTCTAAGGGCGCACTATCCAGAACACTGATCACCAGTGACAATATACATGTGGCCACTAGGGGGCTTGTGGGGGAAGTATTAACCACTTAAGCCCCACACCATTTGGCTGGCCAAAGACCAGAGCAATTTTTGCGATTCGGCACTGCGTCGCTTTAACCACTTCAGCCCCCGGACCAATTGGCAGCCAAAGGACCAGGCCCCTTTTTGCGATTCGGCACTGCGTAACTGACAATTGCGCGGTCGTGCGACGTGGCTCCCAAACAAAATTGGCGTCCTTTTTTTCCCACAAATAGAGCTTTCTTTTGGTGGTATTTGATCGCCCCTGCGGTTTTTATTTTTTTGCGCTATAAACAAAAATACAGCGACAATTTTGAAAACAATGCGATATTTTTTGCTATAATAAATATCCCCAAAAAATATATAAAAAAAACATTTTTTTTTTCTCAGTTTAGGCCGATACGTATTCTTCTACATATTTTTGGTAAAAAAAATCGCAATTAGAGATTATTGATTGGTTTGCGCAAAAGTTATAGCGTTTACAAAATAGACTATAGTTTTATTGCATTTTTATTAATAATTTTTACTAGTAATGGCAGCGATCAGCGATTTTTTTTATCATGACTGCGACATTATGGCGGACACATCGGACAATTTTGACACATTTTTAGGACTATTGTCATTTATACAGCAATCAGTGCAATTAAAAATGCATTGATTACTGTAAAAATGTCACTGGCAGTGAAGGGGTTAACCACTAGGGGGCAGTGAAGGTGTTAAGTGTGACCTGTGTGTGTTTTTTACTGTAGGGGGCGTGGCTTGGCATGTGACATCACTGATCGTCTTTCCCTATGACAGGGAACAGACGATCAGCGACAGTCTCACTAGGAAGCGCGGGGAGAGGTTTGTTTACACTTACCTCTCCCCGTTCTTCAGCTCTGTGACCCGATCGCGGGACACCGGCTGGCGATCGGGTCCGCGGGTCCCGCACGCGCGACTCATGGCTGGGCTCTTAAAGAGCAACGTACCTGTACGTTGTTGTGCCCAGCCGTGCCATTCTGCCGACGTAAATGTGCATGAGGCGGTCCTTAAGCAGTTAAAAAAAAATTAGAAGTGAGGGTTCCCCTTTTAAAACCATACCAGACCTAAGCGCCTGGTATAGATTGGGGGGGGGGACCCCCACACTGTTTTGGGGGGGGGCCCACACAGTTTTTTTTGTTTTTTTACATTTTTCTATTGTTGGCAATGGTATTGTATTGCCGGCAATTTAAACGTAATTTTTTTTCTTTTATAAATGTCCGTTTTGCTGCAGCAGGTTCTATACGTGGTACAGATGCACCACTTTACAGGCAGACTAAGGGGACCCCCCATACCCTTTTTATGGAAAATAACTTGCATATAAACCTTCAAAATGGGCACTTTTGATTTATCAACTTCGGGTCCCATTGACTTTAATAGAGTCCGAACTTTTGTGATATTCGAGAGTTCTGGCGCAAACCGAACCGGGGGGTGTTCAGCCCGGCTCTACTTGATGGGTGGACGTCAGCCTGGAGAAATGGGGTCCATAGGCAGGTTGTATTTGCATGTAGATGGCCCTCAGGTAATGCTCACATGTGATGCCGAGCCTCCATGATTGAACTGAAAACCAATGAATGCAAGGGGCGAGCCAAGGACAGTTAGGTTGAGGGAGGAAAGAGCTTGATGATGCTGGGCGTCATCCAGCCAGGAAATGAGGCGGGGGGCTCTATCTGACTTGCTGCAGCTTCTAATGCACATTCTGAGAAGCTCACAGTGTGCAGTGAGATCAGAGGAAGCCGGTTCAGACCCGGAGAGGATCCGGTATAACTGTGCAAGAACGAAATGGAAGGTCAGATTTAACCACTTCAATGCCGCCGTATAGTCATATGACGCCCACAAGGTGGATCTACCATCCTGGGTGGGCGTCATATGACGTCCTCGGATTCCCGGCCGCCTGGGGGGCGGGCGCGCGGCATCGCTCGGGACCCGGTGCGAGTGCCCGGCGGCCGCGATGGCCGCCGGGCACCCGCGATTGCCCGTTAAAACAACGGGACCGTGGAGCTGTGTGTGTAATGATGGGGTGTAAACACACAGCTCCACGTCCTGTCAGCGGAGAGGAGACCGATCATGTGATCCCAGTACGGAGGAACACCGATCGGTCTCCTCCCCTTGAGTCCCCTCCCCCCACAGTTAGAATCACTCCTATAGGGAACACATTAACCCCTGCAGCGCCCCCTAGTGTTAACCCCTTCCCTGCCAGTCACATTTACACAGTAATCAGTGCAATTTTATAGCAACGATCGCTGTGTAAATGTGAATGGTTCCAAAAATGTGTCAAAAGTGTCCGAAGTGTCCGCTGCAATGGCGCAGTCACGAAAAAAAAATCGCAGATCGCCGCCATTACTAGTAAAAAAAAAAAAAAAAATTAAATAAATCTATCCCCTATTTTTTAGACGCTATAACTTTTGCGCAAACCGATCGATATACGCTTATTGCGATTTTTTTTACCAAAAATATATAGAAGAATACGTATCGGCCTAAACTGAGGAAAAAAATAGTTTTTTTTAAAAAAAATTGGATATTTATTATAGCAAAAAGCAAAAAATATTGCATTTTTTTTTCAAAATTGTTGCTCTATTTTTGTTTTATAGCGCAAAAAATAAAAACTGCAGGGGCGATCAAATACCACCAAAAGAAAGCTCTATTTGTGGGAAAAAAAGGACGCCAATTTTGTTTTGGAGCCACGTCGCACGACCGCGCAATTGTTAGTTAAAGCGACGCAGTGCCGAATCGCAAAAAGTGCTCTGGTAAGGAAGGGGGTAAAATGGCCCGGTGCTGAAGCGGTTAAAGGCTGCCCCTCCCACTTTTAATAAAAAGCGCCAAACGAGGTCTGTCCCGCCGAGGACCGTCCCAACCCCCTTCAGTAGTAAAGTTTTTAGCCGTCAATAAGAGAAAAATTCCAGATTTCCAGCGAGAGACGCCAGGGCAGCGTTATCCAATCCTGAACACCGGGATGACAAAAGATACAATTACACCCGAGGAGGAGAAGGGAGAGCCGGTAACAATGTATCAGGCGAGTCAACCAACAAACGCAATTACCCGTACAATCACCTCCATGCTAATTTCAGCAATACATTACAGCGCGGATACGCAGCGTGTCCGGTCCTGTCTGACAAATAGGGACTCTGCGAGGAGACGACGGGAATACACGGCGATAATTAACCGCACGATCGTCTGTATTGTTAATTCCAGATAAGACGTTCCTCCACGCCGAAGAATGAATCCGCTCCGTCCGCCATTTATTCCTCCCTTCGTGGAATCCTCTATCCCGCGCCTCCGCGGATAATTGCATTCTGTGCCACTATAGTCATGTCAGATGGAGGCGGCTGGTTACACCAGGACGCCATCCATTGTGCGCGGGCATTAAATGATCGGCGAGGGGTGGGATCCTAAAAGGTTGCAATTTATAGTTTTTGTTTATAGTAAGGGGATACATTGACTCTGACCATTTCGCTCGTGTACGCCCCCCCCCCCCCCCCCCTCTGTGTGACCCCCCGCGCTCAGCCCTTCCAATGTCCACAGTGATCGGCGAGGACTTCGGAGCCGGGTCCTTCTCTGAATATACACTGTATTGTCAAAAGTATTGGGACGCCTGGCTTTACACGCACGTGAACTTTAATGGCCCCCCCAGTCTTAAGCCCCATACACACAGTCGGAAAATCCGACCACCAAATCCGGTCCGACGGATTTTGTCCGACACTGGTGTTGCATACACACGGTCGGACAAAGTTGGCGGAAAATCCGATCGTCCTGAACTTGGTGACGTTCGTTGCGTACGACGGGACTACGTAGAGGCTAGTAGCCAATAGCTTTGGTTTTGTAATGTGATCTGAGCATGCGTGGCACTTTGTCCTTTCGGAAATTCGCTACACACGATCGGAAAAAGTCCGATAGGACTTTGTTGTCGGAAAATTTGAGAGCAGGAGATAAAACTTTCAAAAACTAAAAAAGTCCGATGGAGCCCACACACGATCGGAATTTCTGACAACTTTGTCCGATAGGACATTTTCCGTCGGAAAATCCGACCGTGTGTACGGGGCATTAGTCCGGAGGGTTCAATACTGAGTTGGCCCCGCCCTCTGCAGCTATAACAGCTTCAACTCTTCTGGGAAGGCCGTCCACAACTTGTTAAAGAACTTTACAGGGGCTACTATAAAGAACGGTTTGCTCATCATCCAATCAACCACTTCAATACCGGGGGGGAGGGGCACTTAAACACCTTCCTGCCCAGACCAATTTTGAGCTTTCTGCGCTGACGCACTTTGAATGACAATTGCGCGGTCATGCTACACTTTACCCAAATGAATTTTTATCATTTTTTCCCCCACAAATAGAGCTTTCTTTTGGTGGTATTTGATCACCTCTACGGTTTTTATTTTTTGCTAAACAAATAAAAAAAGACCGAAAATTTTGAACAAAAATATGTTTTTTTTTTTGTTTCAGTTTTAAAACCCTGTAAATAAGTAAGTTTTCTCCTTCACTGATGGGCACTGATGGGGCTGCACTGACGGGAACTGATAAGGCGGCACTGATGGGCACCGATGAGGTGGCACCAATGAAGTGGCACTGATGAGGTGGCATTGATATGTGGCACTGATAGGCGGCACTGATAGGTGGCACTGATAGGCGGCACTGATAGGTGGCACTGATAGGCGGCACTGATAGGTGGCACTGATGGGCGACACGGATGGGCACTGATAGGTGGCACAAATTGGCACTGATAGCTGGCACGGATTGGCATGGATAGGAGGCACGGATGGGCATGGATAGGCGGCACAGATCGGCATGGATAGGCGGCACAGATGAGCATGGATGGGCACTGATAGGCGGCATGGATAGGCACTGATAGGTGGCATGGATAGGCACTGATAGGTGGCACGGATAGGCACTGATAGGCGGCATTGTTTTGTACTGATGGATTCCAATCAGTGCCAAACAATAATGCATGCCAATCAGTGATGCTCATTGTGGGCACTGATTGGCATCCATTGTGGGCACTGATTGGCATCCATTGTGGGCACTGTGTGTCATCCCTGGTGGTCTAGGGTGGCATCCCTGGTGGTCTGGTGGCGTCCCTGGTGGTCCAGTGTGGGCATCATCGGGTGGGGGGGGGGGCTGCGGACAATCCGATCGTTTGTGGGCTAATCCGATCGTTTTTCGTTATAAAAATCTGACGGACCTAGAAATAGAACATGTTTCAACTCCTATCGGAAAACCGTTCGTCTGTATGCTGGTCCGACGCACCAAATAAGACGCAAGGGAAGCTATTGGCTACTGGCTATTGAACTTCCTTTTTTAGTCCTGTTTACGTCATCACAATCAAGACGAACAGACTTTCGAACGGACTTAGTCCATTCGTGTGTGTCCAAGTCCATTCGTTCGGAAAGTCAGTCGAAACTCCATTGAAACTCTGCGGAAAGTCCGCCGGGAAGACCGTCTGACCTTTTCTGCCGGAAACTCCAGTCGTGTGTACGCGGCATTAAGGCGTCAGCATACCAAGATATTTTGTACAATTTCATGCTCCCAACTTTGTGGGAACAGTTTGGGGACGGCCCCTTCCTGTTCCAACAGGACTGCGCACCAGTGCACAGAGCAATGTCCATAAAGACATGGATGAGCGAGTTTGGGGTGGAGGAACTTGACTGGCCTGCACAGAGTCCTGATTTCAACCCGATAGAACACCTTTGGGATGAATTAGAGTGGAGACTGTGAGCCAGGGGCCTTCTGGCAATAGTTTTGAC
The DNA here is from genome assembly GCA_028564925.1 of Lithobates sylvaticus. Classification (NCBI taxonomy): domain Eukaryota; kingdom Metazoa; phylum Chordata; class Amphibia; order Anura; family Ranidae; genus Lithobates; species Lithobates sylvaticus. The sequence goes on from CM053034.1 coordinate 197,068,805, forward strand.
AATATAGTGTAGGTCCGATGGGCACAATGATAGTCGTGATCTTCTGGGTGCCATGCCGAGCAGCTGCCTTTCTGCATAGCAACCACAGGGAGGCGCTAACCCAGCTAGGCTGCCATTTAGAGAATGCCCTGGATTTTTCTTTATGAATACCTTACTACCCAGCCATTAACTGGCTTTGGCCTGTATTCCAATACTGCCTCTTTTTTATGTTCCCATACCTCACTGGCTGCCTGTTGCAGACCTTGTCTTGTATGCTGACACTGCTTCTTCCTTATGTTCCTGTACTTCCCTGCCTAGCTGTTGCTGACCTTTGCCTGTATCTTGACACCGCCTCTTCCTATATTCTTGTACCTCACTTTCCAGCTGTTGCTGACCTTGGCCTGTATCTTGATACTGCCTCCTCCTAATGTTCCTGTACCTCACTGTCTGACTATTGCTGACCTTGGCTTCTGTTTTGGCACTGCCTCTTCCTTATGTTCCTGTACATCACTGTCTGGCTGTTGCTGACCTTGGCCTCTATCCTAACACTGCCTCTTCCTTATGTTCCCATACCTCACTGTCTGACTATTGCTGACCTCGGCATTTGTTCTGACACTGCCTCTTCCTTATGTTCCTGTACCTCACTTTCTGGCTGTTGCTGACCTTGGCCTCTATTCTGACATGGCTTCTTCCTAATGTTCCTGTACCTCACTGCCTGACTATTGCTGACCTTGGCCTCTATTCTGACACTGCCTCTTTCTTATTTTCCTGTACATCACTGTCAGGCTGTTGCTGACCTTGGCGCCTCTATCCTGACACTGTCTCTTCCTTATGTTTCTGTACATCACTGTCTGGCTGTTGCTGACCTTGGCGCCTCTATCCTGACACTGCCTCTTCCTTATGTTTCTGTACCTCACTGTCTGACTATTGCTGACCTTGGCCTTTGTTCTGACACTGCCTCTTCCTTATGTTCCCGTGCCTCACTGTCAGGCTGTTACTGACCTTGGCCTCTATCCTGACAGTGCCTCTTCCTTATGTTTCTGTACCTCACTGCCTGACTATTGCTGACCTTGGCCTCTGTTCTAACACTGCCTCTTTCTTATGTTCCTGTACATCACTGTCAGGCTGTTGCTGACCTTGGCCTCTATCCTGACACTGCCTCTTCCTTATGTTCCTGTACATCACTGTCAGGCTGTTGCTGACCTTGGCCTCTATCCTGACACTGCCTCTTCCTTATGTTTCTGTACCTCACTGTCTGACTATTGCTGACCTTGGCCTTTGTTCTGACACTGCCTCTTCCTTATGTTCCCATACCTCACTGTCTGTCTGTTGCTGACCTTGCCGTGTATCCTGATGCTGTTCTTGTCCTCTGACTTGGTACCAGACTGCACAACTACTGATGACCTTCTGCTTGTTTCCTAGCTAGGCTCCTGTCTTTTGATTTAGTGCTACCATATTCCTTCAACTGGTTCTTACTTGGTGGTCCACAGTCACCTGTTCCTCACAACCAACAGCCGCTGCCGTCAACTCTGTCCCCACATCCCCTGTCACCACTACCAGGTGGTGTGTTGGACAAGTGGTCTAAGGGAAAGTTTATCTTAGTTTCCTATCATCTTATATTAATGTGCATTTTTTTTATTCCAAAAGCATTGCACATAAGCAGCACCTCTGTGATCCAAGTAATGTTGGTCAGTCAACATGCTCCATTAGCCTAGATAACAGAGATAATTGACTTTAAAGATCTGCCTCTCATTTACTTTAATGCTGTGCATTAAAGATCAGATTTTGCAGTTATTTGAATGCGTTCGTCGCGTCACTTTAACTGCGTCCCCGCCAATAATTGCCGCTCCGAGCTCAGAACAAGCCATTTATTGGATCACCCACAAGCAGGTAGGCCTTCATTATTATTATTAGTATATGACACTGTGTTTAGAACGATGTGGCGGGTCACTTCTAAAGTGCATTTCTCTTTTCCCTCTCGCTAATTATTCCCATACAGTTGTTTACGCGCTTTGCTTTTAGTGCTGAAAGTGGTGTCGGTATGTGAATTACCGGCAATTGCTCACCATTTTGATAAGTAGCTGACCTTGAATGTGTTTTGAGAAAAGCTTTTTTTATTTTTTTGTTAAAGGCAAGAGAACGCGCATGTAATGTATGAAAAGAAAGTACTGACCTCATGCTGAACTCCAGCCTTACCATCGGGGTCGCGATGTGCGAATCCCCTTGCGTTCGATTTGTGTTTGCGTTCAGTAAACTCATCCGAGTACCTGCAAATTGTTATTGCAAACCCCATTGAAGTGAATGAGAAGCAAATCTTTAACCACTTCAATACCGGGCACTTTTACACCTTCCTGCCCAGGCCAATTTTCAGCTTTCAGCGCTGCCACACTTTGAATGACAATTGCGCCGTCATGTAACACAGTACACAAACTATATTTTTATAACTTTTGTTCCCACAAATAGAGATTTCTTTCAAAACTTTGTAAATAAGTAAGTTTTCTCCTTCATTGATTGGCACTGACGGGCACTGATAAGGCGGCACTGATGATGGGCACTAATATGCGGCACTGATGGGGCACTGATAGGCGCCCCCAGGCATGTACTGGCCATC
>CM053034.1:197076394-197098894 GCA_028564925.1 Lithobates sylvaticus
TCTGGGCAGCGAAGAGGTTAAGGGCGTAATCGCTAGGGGGGGAAACTCTTTGGCGCCCCCTTCCCTTGGTGCCTCTAAGCGCATGCTTCTTTGGCGTAATGCCTGATCCAGCCCTGTTTTGCCGGCTGCAGTTGCCGGTGGAGACGAGGAAACTGCAAAGGTTTTTTTTTTTTTGGAGGTCCTCCATCTACCTGCTGTAATTCCAAGTCAGGAATAGCAATAAGCCCCCTATCTGTGCAACGTTCCCCGGCGCCTGCACCGAGGCGCGGATATCCGTAGGCCGCTCCGCTGTGCAGACGATCGCTCTGTGTGAGCTGCATATTAAGCAATGGAGACAACAAAATGACAGTCCGGAGTTTCCTCCTCCTGGAATAACTTAAACGGCAGCCAGCCGTGAGTTGGAAAATATCTCCCACCACTCTACTGGCCTTCATTTCACATTTCCTCCGCTCTAATAATCGCCTTTAAAATATTACATATTCATCCCGAGATGTTAGCAAAACTCCACATCGTTTTATGACTTTTAAAACTCCAGGCAAAAAATAAAATCTCATCGGATTTTTTTTATTCTTTCAAACATCTTCAAATGTAATTTTAAAACTGAACTCCCAGGACAAAATGTTTCATTTTAAAGATATTCTTCAACAGGCGCTCAGAATATAAATCCACTCTGTGTGCAGCAAATGGCTTTTGCAAAACCCGAGATATTACCTTGTGACATCATCACTGTGCCGTACATTGCCGGTTCAGGGAGCCGAGCTGGGGGAGGGGCCCAGCAGGCTCCACCCACTACAGAAAACGTCAGAAGGGGCAGAGACGAGACCAGCCCCCCTCCACAAGCATAGAGAGCAGAGCTGTGGGAGGGGCCCAGCAGGCTCCACCCACTACAGAAAGCGACAGAAGGGGTGGAGACAAGACCAGTCCCCCTCCACAAGCATAGAGAGCAGAGCTGTGGGAGGGGCCCAGCAGGCTCCACCCACTACAGAAAAAGACAGAAGGGGCGGAGACGAGACCAGTCCCCCTCCACAAGCATAGAGAGCAGAGCTGTGGGAGGGGCCCAGCAGGCTCCACCCACTACAGAAAACGACAGAAGGGGCGGAGACGAGACCAGTCCCCCTCCACAAGCATAGAGAGCAGAGCTGTGGGAGGGGCCCAGCAGGCTCCACCCACTACAGAAAATGACAGAAGCGGCGGAGACAAGACCAGTCCCCCTCCACAAGGATAGAAAGCAGAGCTGTGGGAGGGGCCCAGCAGGCTCCACCCTCTACAGAAAACGACAGAAGGGGCGGAGACAAGACCAGTCACCCTCCACAAGGATAGAGAGCAGAGCTGTGGGAGGGGCCAGGATTGGCGGGGGGTGGAGACAAGACCAATCACCCTCGCACAATGAGAAAGAGAGCGGCAATGAGCATTATTTAACCAGAAACCCCCCCCCCCCCCCCCAATTCTTGACCAGGCCATTTTTTTTTCGAGAATACGGCACTGCGTTACTTTAACCACTTCAGCCCCTGAAGGATTTACCCCCTTCCTGACCGGCACTGCGTCGCTTTAACTGACAAATGCGCCGGTCGTGCGACGTGTCTCCCAAACAAAATTGGTGTCCTTTTTTTTCCCACAAATAGAGCTTTCTTTTGGTGGTATTTGATCCCCCTGTGGTTTTTATTTTTTGCGCTATAAACAAAAAAAGAGCGACAATTTTGAAAAAAAATCATTATTTTTTACTTTTTGCTATAATAAATATCCCCCGAAAAAATATAAAAAAAACATTTTTTTTCCTCAGTTTAGGCCGATACGTATTCTTTTACATGTTTTACATATTTTTGGTAAAAAAAAAATCGCAATAACCGTTTATTGATTGGTTTGCGCAAAAGTTATAGCGTCTACAAAACGGCGGGAATTTCAAAGTAACGTACGGGTTGTACCCCAACAAAATTTTTCCCCCACAAATAGAGCTTTCTTTTGGTGGTATTTGATCACCTCTGCGGTTTTAATTTTTTGCGCTATAAACAAAAGAAGAGCGGCAGTTTTGAAATAAAAACAATATCTTTTACTTTCTGCTATAATAAATATCCCACATTTTTTATAAAAAAATCATTTTTTCCTCAGTTTAGGTCGAAACGTATTCTTCTACATATTTTTGGTAAAAAAAAATTGCAATAAGCGTATATTGATTGGTTTGCGCAAAAGTTATGCCACGTACACCCGGTCGGAATTCTCGTCGGAAAAAGCTTTGATGGTTTTCCTGTCGGAATTCCGACGGAATTTCGCTCAAACTGTCTTGCCTACACACGGTCACACTAAATTCCGACGGTCAATAACACCGCGACATACAACACGTGCGACGGCACTATAAAAGGGAAGTTTAATGCTTCTGAGCATGCGTCGAATTGTTTCCGAGCATGCGTCGGAATTTTGCGTGTCGGAATTGCATATACACGATCGGAAAATCCGATAGAAAGGTTTTCCGTCGGAAAAATTGAGAACAGGTTCTCAATCCAAAGTCCGTCGGAAATTCCGACAGAAAAAGACCGATGGGCATACACACGGTCGGAAAATCCGATGAAAAGCTCCCATCGGACTGTTTCCATCGGAAATTCCAACCGTGTGTACGCGGCATTATAGTGTCTACAAAATAGGGGATAGATTTATACCCAAACAAAATTGACGTCCTTTTTTTCCCCACAAATAGAGCTTTCTTTTGGTGGTATTTGATCACCTCTGCGGTTTTTATTTTTTGCGCTATAAACAAAAAAAGAGCGACAATTTTGAAAAAACATATATATTTTTTTTTACTTTTTGCTATAAAAAATATCCCCCAATTTTTTTTTTAACCACTTCAGCCCCGGAAGGATTCACCCCCTTCCTGACCAGAGCACTTTTTGCGATTCGGCACTGTGTCGCTTTAACCGATAATTGCGCGGTCGTGCGACTTGTACCCAAACAAATTTGATGTCCTTTTTTTCCCATAAATTTAGCTTTCTTTTGGTGGTATTTGATCACATCTGCGGTTTTTATTTTTTGCGCTATAAACAAAAAAAGAGCGACATTTCAAAAAATAAAAATAAATATATATATATACTTGTCTTGCATACACACGGTCAAACAAATTTTGTTGGAAATTCCGAACGTCAAGAACGCGGTGACGTACAACACGTAGGGCGAGCCGAGAAAAATGAAGTTCAATAGCCAGTGCGGCTCATCTGCTTGATTCCGAGCATGCGTGGAACTTTGTGCGTCGGAATTGTGTACACACGCTCGGAATTTCGACAACAAGTCTCGTTGTCGGAAAATGTGAGAACCTGCTCTCAAACATTTGTTGTCCGAAAATCCGACTGTGTGTACGGCCCATAAGTGTAGACGTTTATTAAAAGCTTTAATAATACATTCAATTGGCAACTCACATTGAAGTAATAAGTAAATAAGCATACAGGTCCCGGCACGGGGAAGTGCAGATGGTGACAATCTGGCTTCCTCGGTCCTTCACAGGCGAGCGCTGTCAGCACTAAAACCCCCTCTGATGTAAAAATGGCGGCTGCGGTGGAGAGACTCAAAAGCGAGGAGTGAGGCGCGATAGGAAGGATGGTAATGGAGGATGACGTCACAAACATGCACATTTAGGAAATGTCTACACTTAGCCCCCCGTACACACGGTAGACATAAATATTGTTTAAATTTGTTTATTTTCGTTTCGTTTTTTTCTTTTCCGAAAAAAATTTGTTTATTTTCGTTTTGTTTTTTTTGTTTCCGTTGATTCGTAACAATCCGTACATTCATAAGAGTTATTTTTTCGTTGATTCGTTTTTTCGTTAGTTTAATTTTCGGACGCATTCGTATTTATTCGTACATTCGTAACATTCGTAACATTCGTAGATTCGTAATCGGAGCATAATTCATAATTTTATGTAATGTGTATGCTATTATTACATTTTAATAATTTACGAATCGAAAAAAAAAAAATTACGAATCGAAAAAAAAAAGTTACGAATGTACAAATTTTTTTGTTCAATCCATTCGAGGCACGTTTAGCAGCACCATTGTAAGGGACACGGAAAATTACCAATTCAACAAAAAAAAAAAAGTTATGAATGTACAAATTTTTTCGTTCGTTTTCGTTTTTCGGATTTTCTTCATTAGTACATTCGTTGTTTCTAATTATTTTTTTTCAGATTTTCGTTGTTTTTCGGATTCGTTCGATTCGAATGATTCGTTAATCGGTTTCGTACGATTCGAACGATTCGTTCATTCGTACGAATACGAACGAACGAAAATAACGAAAAAAAAACGAAAAACGAAAAAAACAAAAAAAACAAATTGCACATGTCTAACACACGGTCGGAAATTCCGACCACAAAATCCGTCAGACTTTTTCCGACGGATTTTGTCCGACACTGGTGTTGCATACACACGGTCGGACAAAGTTGTCCGAAAATCCGATCATTCTGAACGCGGTGACGTTCGTTGCGTACGACGGAACTACGTAGAGGCTAGCAGCCAATAGCTTTGGCTCGTAATTTGATCTGAGCATGCGTGGCACTTTGTCCGTCAGAATTCTCTACACACGATCGGAAAAAGTCCGATCTGAAAATTTGAGAGCAGGATCTCATATTTTTTTCCGTTGGAAATTCCAATGGAAAAAGTCCGATGGAGCCCACACACGATCGGATTTTCCGACAACATGGTCCGATAGGACATTTTCTGTCGGAATTTCCGACCGTGTGTACGGGGCATTAGAGGCGCCTCTTTCCTTGTCTTTTTTTTATTTTTATTTTTTTAGACTGTTGTGGGTTTAGTTACACTTAAATAAAGGCAAAATAAAGATATTCATCCTCCAGGGGAAAAAAAATAAGATATTGCGTCCCCTCCGAGGAGGAGAACCCATTCCATTGATAACGCAATACTCAACAATAAGTGTGTAAAATATTAAACATTGTATCTTACACTCTGACACAATTTACTTTAAAATACAATGCGGAAGCTGCGGCTATAAGTTGGCTGCTGAGTAGCCTGGAGAAAAATAAAAATTATTTATTAATAATAAAAAATGTACGAGCGTCTGTTTTAGAGACTGTAAAAAAACAGCGGAGGAGGGACCGGCTTTCAGACCTTTTTTTCCGTATCGTTATATATTTTACTAATCCATGCATTTCTTTAAAGGACCTTTTATTATAAAAGAAGTAGAATAAAAGTTGATTTTTATATATGAGTTTCAGATACTTTTTATTTATTTTTATTTGTTTTATAAAATAATAATTAAAAAAAGAATAAACATACATAGTACATGACATTCAAAAATCTCAACATACAAAAATACGACCATATACATCACATAGAAAAAAAATATAAAAAGCGGTCCAAATTTACATAATACATAACATATAACAGATACCGTATATACTCGAGTATAAGCCGACCCGATATAAGCCGAGGCACCTAATTTTACCACAAAAAACTTGGAAAACGTATTGACTCGAGTATAAGCCTAGGGTGAGAAATGCGCAGCTACTGTAAGTGGAAAAGAGTGTCAACAATGCCCATTTGCAGCCTCACTGTGCCCATTTGCAGCCTCACTGTCCCATTTGCAGCCTCACTGTGCCCATTTGCAGCCATAGGTCCCCTGAACTTCAAACTTGGTAGTTAAGGGTTCCTAGATGCCCCCTAGCTGCAGCCAAAATTAGGGGTCTCTGGACCCAAAGGGTCCCAAAATGACATTGCTGCAGATGGACACAGTTGACCGACTTTGGGGCCCTGTATCTCAGGGCCACTTGGTGCTAGGAACTCCAGCTTAGATATGTTGTGGTGCAGGATCCACTGGGCTTGCACACCAAATTTTGTGTTCCTGGCACCAAGTGGCCCCGAGATACCGGGCCCCAAAGTCGGTTCGGAAAATGTAATTTTCTGCTCCGGTAAGTCCATCCACTCCTGAGATTTACAACAACAGGAAGACTAAAAGACAGCCAACACGTTTCAGGCCAACAATCCCCCTTCATCAGGGCTTGGACATGGTAGCAAAAATTTGGATACCAGATCCTCTATTTCGGTAATGTCAGCAAATCATTCGATTTATATGTTGGTGCCATTCTACTCTGATCAGCTGACATCAGCACCCTTTTATAGGGATATGACTATTGTTGACTGTATGGGCACCCTAGTTTGTAACTATTGCTGTGTCTGCCCTTGTTTACACTTTTTTGGGTTCACAAAACGGGCGCATTATCCCTGTTGTCTTCTGCTGTGGTCCACTGTTGACCCCTCTGAGTATTGGCAGGGCCATTATGGTCTTGTGATCGTTGATGCCTTATGGATCTCCCTGAATGAGCACAACACATCCTCCAGGGGAAATCCTGATGAAGGTGATTCCGAAACACGTTGAAAAACTACTTACCAACTTTCATGAGCAATTATTTCTGCCTATGGATTACATGTACTTACCTCTGTTATATTGAATAATATAGGTCAATAACTGTGTAAACAGTATGTATATTAGGTGTTGACATCACCCACTTTTTTTATGATGATGGATTTTAATCCTGATGAAGCTCATTGCGAAACACGTTGAACAAACTACTTACCAACTTCCTTGAGCAATTATTTCTGCCTATGGATTACATGTACTTACCTGTTATATTGAATAATATAGGTCAATAACTGTGTAAACAGTATGTATATGAGGTGTTGGCATCACCCACTTGTTTTTACGATGATGGATTTTAATTCTGATGATATCATTAAGGTATTTGTAAATCGCCATCACATCTCCTCTCAAGCGCCTCTTCTCCAGCGAGAATAGATTTAGTGTTTGTAGTCGTTCCTTGTAATTGAGGTCCTCCAATCCCCTTATTAGTTTTGTTGCCCTTCTTTGGACTCTCTCCAGTTCCAGCACATCCCTTCTGAGGACTGGTGCCCAGAACTGGACGGAGTACTCCAGATGCACCCAGAGGTTCTCCCCCCGTTGAGTAGTTTGCGTTTATGTTTTTTGCCCCCCCAAGTTTTTTACCTTACATCTCTCCATATTAAACCCCATTATTGCCGTGTATTTGCCCACCCCATTATTTTGTTCAGGTCTTTCTGTAAGATTTCTAGAAATGTGCACTGACAAAAAAATTGTTCATTTTAGTTTTCGTTTCATTCGTTTTTTTGCTTTTTTCGGAAATTCGGAAAATCGGAAATTTGTAAATTCGAAAATTCGCAATTCGGAAATGTTCACATTTCGAATTTTCGGATTTCCGAAATTCCGAATTTTTGAATTTCCGAATTTCGAATTTCCGGATTTTGGATTTTCGGTTTTTCGGAATTCCGAATTTTCTGACTTTCGGAACTCCGGATTTTCGGAATTCAGGAATTCAAAGATTTAAAAATCCCAAAATTTGAAAATCTGAAAAAAAGAAAGGAAAATCAGTTTAATTAATAACTAACTAACTATTAAATTAACGAGTACGAATTTATCCGAAGTTACGAATTATCTGAAATAACGAATGCCGCATCTAAACAAATGGAATGGAACAAATTAATAATAAATAATAAAAATTAATAATAATAAAAAGGTTTTATTATTTTTATTGTTATTTTATTATTATTAATTTGTTCCGTTCCATTTGGTTAGATGCGGCATTCGTTATTTCAGATAATTCGTAACTTCGGATAAATTCGTACTCGTTACCTTCACTAACAGACAAATTTTAAAAGGAATTCCAATACTTATAATTTAATAGTTAGTTATTATTTAGAATTAAACTGATTTTCTTTTTTTTTTTTCAGATTTTCGAATTTTTGAATTTCTGAATTCCGAAAATTCGGAATTTCGGAAAATCCGAAAATCCGGAATTCGGAAATTCCGAAAATGCGAAATTCGGAAAAACGAAAATTATAAATACGGAAATTCGTAAATTTCGTAAATTCGTAAATTCGTAAATTTCGGAAATTCGTAATTTCTCAAATTTTGAAATTCGAAAATTCGGAAATTTCGGAAATTGAAAAATTCGGAAATTCGAATTAACTAATTTGTCAAAATTCGTTAAAAAACTAATTCGGAACTAAACGAATTGCACATGTCTAAAGATTTCTGTGTCCTGATGTGAAGTTATTGCCCTGCTTAATTTTAGGATGTAGGAGAGCCATATGGGGCGTGATTGGAAGGCCGCTTGTGTGGGAATTTTAGTTTAATCACTTAATGCAGAAGCTAGACGTAGCTGAAAAATTTATTGTGTGCAACGCCAAACCTCCAGAGAAGAAGTGACAGCGGTTTGCGGCTGCAAATCTGAACATTGGTTGGAGAAGAGTAGAAGAGAAGGGAGATGAGCGCTGATTTCCACCCAGGAACATGTTTACGGCATAACAGACACATTATGGGCCTCGTGTGTCGAGGGGAGATAGTTATAGAAACTCCAAAAGCCGCCTCCTATTTCTTTGTTTTTTTAAAAAAAAGCAAACTCTGGTTTTCTTCTTAACCACTTGCCTACCGGGCACTTCCACCCCCTTCCTGCCCAGGTGCCAATTTTCAGCTTTCAGCGCTGTTGCACTTTGAATGACAATTGCGCGGTCATACTACACTGTACCCAAACTAAGGTGTACGTTTAATAAACTGTGATAAGCCGAGATCATGATGATCTCAGCTTATCTCAGAGCATTGCTGGTTTAATTTACTGAGATGAGTACTGGAGAACTTATTCTTCTCTTCTCATCTCAGTACAAAAAACGGCTGCATTGACTGCAATAGAAACGGCCTGTTTAGTATACAGTGATACCACTTTATCACTCTGCTTCTCTTTTGAGTTCTCCTTTCTGGCTTCTCAAGCCCAGAGGTGGAGTTAGCAGCAGAAATAGGTGATCTCAGGCAGTGAATCTGCCTGCATGGTCTAAAAGTGAAAGTAAAAACTTTCTCTACAGCAGTGGAAAATACATCAACAGCAGGTTAGAATTTCATTAACTATACAATTACACACACATCATATATATATATATATTTATGTGTGTGTGTGTGTGTATATATATATGTATATATATATATATATATATATATATATATATATATCTCTGTGTGTGTGTGTGTGTATGTATATGTGTATATATATATATATATATATATATATATATATATATATATATATATATATATAATATCTGTGTGTGTATATATGTGTTGTGGGCCAGTGGCGGTGCGTGCATAGAGGGCGCAGGAGCGCCGCCCCCCCTCTCCTGCACCACTCTGTCACCAATAGATAGATTCATGCATTGCATGAATCTATCTATTGTCACCGCTGCTGCCCCCCTATTCAGGTGTCCGGCCCCTTGTCGGGCGCCGGGCATCTGAATTACAGCGGGGGGGGGGGGGTGTTTCTGGAAGCGCCCTATTAGAGCTGTAAAGCTCTAATAGGGGACCCTATTAGAGCGGTGTGCTCTAATAGGCTTCCAGAAGTGTAAACAGCGGGCGCAATGCTTTGCGTTCGCTGCTTACACAGTATTGTGTTAGGGAAGCGAATACATCGCTTCCCTAACACAGACCCGCCTCTCAGCCAATCAGGTTGCCGGTCTGTGTTACTGGTCCCCTGATTGGCTGAAGTCACAGGCGCTGTGATTGGACGCCTAGGCGTCCAATCACTGCAGAAGACAGGAGCGCGGGAGAAGATGAGGAGACACCGCTCGCCGCCTGACAAGGTAAGTGCCATTGGCAGCAATTAATGGGCACAGTGACAGCGTTAGATGGGCATAGTAGCAGTGTTAGATGGGCACAGTGGCAGTGTTAGATGGGCACAGTGGCAGTGTTAGATGGACACAGTGGCAGCTTTACATGGGCACAGTGGCAGCGTTAGATGGGCACAGTGGCAGCATTTAATGGGCACAGTGGCAGCATTTGAGGCACAATGGCAGCACTTGGGGCACAGTGACAGCGTTAGATGGGCACAGTGGCAGCTTTACATGGGCACAGTGGCAGTGTTAGATGGGCACAGTGACAGCGTTAGATGGGCACAGTGGCAGCGTTAGATGGGCACAGTAGCAGCATTTAATGGGCACAGTGGCAGCGTTTAAAGGGGACAGTGGCAGCATTTAATGGGCACAGTGGCAGCATTTAATGGGCACAGTGGCAGCATTTAATGGACACAGTGGCAGCGTTTGATGGGCACAGTGGCAGCGTTTGATGGGCACAGTGGCAGCGTTTAAAGGGCACAGTGGCAGCGTTTAATGGGCACAGTGGCAGCGTTTAAAGGGGACAGTGGCAGCATTTAATGGGCACAGTGGCAGCCAAGGCACCCCTTTAATTCCTCCTCATAAGTGTTAAAAGTCACTTCCACTGGTGGGCCCCCTCCTGTGCCTCTTTGGTGCCTTGCAATGATGCTCATTTTTTTTTTTTATTTGACCTTTTATATCGGCGATTCGACGTTTGCAGGTCTCAATGCTTCTTGCGGTATTGCCGGATCCATTTACTTGCTCCACTATGCTACTCCATATAGCATCTTTTTTCGATTGTGCCAGCATTCGAGATCGTTGCCCATATAGGCGATCCCAATTGCCAACCACACGGGCCACAAGGACGCAATTTTGCGTGTAAGAAAATTTGGCACCTCTCTTTCTTTTCTGAATCTCCATCTTGCTCACTATCTTATACCCTCAAATGCTTAATAGTTTAACAGTGATTTACTTTTACAGGGTTATACCATTATTAACATATTATGGGAGTTTTTTGACACAACATATATATTTGTAAAATGCCTTTTTTTATCAATTACATTTTATGAGTATTTAAAATAACATAAAAAACACTTCCTTTGAACTGGTATTATTTAAATAATTTTTTCTATATTTTATTTAATTTTTTTACTTATTTTTTAAATTATTTCAAACCTAAAATTTTGGTTCAGCTCATGGACTATTCTAATTTTATTATACGGGGGTTTCTCTTTATTTAAAATTATTTATTTTAGTTGTTAATTTTATATTTTTATTGTTATTCTTTTTTTAAATTATTTATAACTATTTAATATATATATTAATTGTTTTTATATGAATGGTGCATATCTGTATGACAAATACAGTACAATCATTTCAGAATACACCATTCACATAAATATGCACATGTGTTATCCTTATGTATTAATCATTATAATGTTTTACTGTTATGGGGTGTCTGTTTATTGGGTAGGGGGAATATATCTTTATTATAAAGTTTGTATGTGCAGTGTATGTGGAGTGCTTCGTGTTTCACTTTGGGGTTCTGATACTGAAATCTCCTGAGCTATTGCGAGATTACAGAAACAGAAGCCGTTTGGAATTCTCAAAGCATTTGTAGATCACTTCTATTCTCAGTGAGAGAAGCAATCTACAATGTATACTAAGCTGCCACAGGGGGGAGAACAGATATCTCAGAGAAGTGCCGAGAACTCCTGAGATCTGAAATTTCACAATATATTAAACGGACACCTTATTTGTTATCATTTTCTTCACACAAATACAGCTTTTTTTGTGGTATTTAATCACTGCTGTTTTTTTTTATTTTTTACAGGAAAAAAAAGACCAAAAAATTTGAAAAAAAAAATGATCAATGATCACTGATCAGGGTAAAGAGCTGATGATGTAGGCTCTTTACCATGTGATCGGCTGTGTCCAATCGCAGCCGATCACATGTATACACATGCCGGTTATCGGCATTTCCTTTCCTCAGTGCTGTAAGTGTAACTGGCTTTCCAGTTACAGGGGACATTTACACTGATAATCAGGGGGCACTGATCATCAGTGTCCATCAGTGCAAGAAATCAGTGTCCATCAGTGCAAGAAATCAGTGTCCATCAGTGGCAGTGCATCATATCAGTTTTCATCAGTGCAGCCTCATCATTGCCCATCAGTGCCCATTAGTTCAGATTATCAGTGCCCATTCAGTGCTGCCTATCAGTAGTGCCCATTGGTGACATCAGTGCCGCATATCAGTGCCCATCAGTGCAGCCTATCATTGCCCATCAGTGCTGCTATCAGTACCACCCATCAGTAACATCAGTGCCGCATATCACTGCAGCATATCAGTGCCCATCAGTGCCACCTTATCAATGCAGCCTCATCATAGCCATCAGTGCCCATTAGTGCAGCTTATCAGTGCCCAGCAGTGCTGTCTATCAGTACCGCCCATTAGTGACATCAGTGCTGCATATCAGTTCCCATCAGTGCTGCTATCAGTACCAACCATCAGTGACAGCAGTGCCACATATCACTGCAGCATATTAGTGCCCATCAGTGTCACCTTATCAATGCAGCCTTATCATTGCCATCAGTGCCCATTAGTGCAGCTTATCCGTGCCCATCAGTGCTGCCTATCAGTACCGCCCATCAGTGACATCAGTGCCACATATCACTGCAGCATATTAGTGCCCATCAGTGTCACCTTATCAATGCAGCCTTATCATTGCCATCAGTGCCCATCAGGGCCGCCTTATCAATGCAGCCTCATCATTGCTATCAGTGCCCATTAGTGCAGCTTATCCGTGCCCATCAGTGCTGCCTATCAGTACCGCCCATCAGTGACATTAGTGCCGCATATCAGTGCAGCCTATCAGTGACCATCAGTGCAGTCTATCAGTGACCATCTGTGCAGCCTCACCATTGCCCATCAGTGCCAATTAGTGCAGATTATCAGTGCTGCCTATCAGTACCGCCCATCAGTGACATCAGTGCCCATCATTGCAGCCTATCAGGGCCCATCAGTGCTGCAATCAGTACCACCCATCAGTGACATCAGTGCCGCATATCACTGCAGCATATCAGTGCCCATCAGTGCCGCCTTATCAATGCAGCCTCATCATTGCCCATCAGTGCCCATCAGTGCTGCCTATCAGTATCGCCCATCAGTGCTGCATATCAGTGCAGCCTATCATTGCCCATCAGTACAGCCTCATCTGAGCACATTGCAGAAGAAGAAAAATTTACTTATTTACCACATTTTTTAACAGAACTAAGAAAGACTTTTTCAATTTATTTAGCAAAAAATTAAAAAAAACAGCGGTGATTAAATACCACCAAAAGAAAGTTTAATCTGTTTGAAAAGAATTATACAAATGTCATTTGGGTACAGCGCTGCAGGACCGCGCAATTGTCATTCAAAGTGTGACAGCGCTGAAAGCTGAAAATTGGTCCGGGCAGGAAGGGGGTGAAAGTGCTCCGTATTGAAGTGGTTAAATACACATAAATGACAAAGATGAACTGTAATCCAAACATTGGACAGAATAAACTCCTCTTGTTTACTTACATACTCCCGCTCAAGACCAATGAGTGCCTCTGCTACTGGCTTACTTTTATTTAAAAGAAAAGGTTCCCTATAGCAGGACCCCGCCCCCGCCTCCCCCGGGGGGGTTTCAGCATCACCCAGTATTCAAAGTAATTATTCAGCATCCTGGCTACAAAGCAACCCGCCTCGGACTCTCAGTCCAGAACACAACAGTGCTCACATGCTGTTCCTGCAGAACTCTGCATTTAGTTGTCGGTCCTGCCAGTGAATAAAGCCACTTGTCCCTAGAGTGTCTGTGTACCCGATGTCCCCTTGCAGCACAATGTACTCCTCTGGAGGATGGAGATTTGAGCGATCGTCAGTAGTCAACCATAAAGGGGCTGTGTGCACCTGCACAGTGAGTAAACCTTGGACCAGTGGCGGCCCAACCATTAGGGGCACCAGGGCGCCTCCCCCTCTATCCACAACACCCCCTATATGTATAATAGATAGATTCATGCATAGCATGAATCTATTATACATAGAGCGAATGAATTACAGAGCATTGCGCCATGAGCCCATCCAGGTGTTACAACAGCGAATGAATATTCCCTGTTGAAACACTGATCCTCAATCCAGCCAATCAGAAGCAGGTGTGAGACCTGTTTTCCGATTGGCCGAAAAGAAAAGAGAAGAGATTGGCCACCAAGGAGGAGGGAGGAAACAGAAGCCGCTGCCGCCATGGTGACCCGTGGAGGGCAGGGGAACGGGAGGCCGCCACCGAGCAGGGGAAGCCGCCGGTGAAGCGATAGGGTAAGTGCTACCGTCTGCCCAACCGGGGGCGGGGGTTGCTGGCTTACCGTTTGCTGCCCCCCAAAAAAAAATACCACCGGCCGCCACTGCAATGGACCCAGGCCTGAGGTTTTATTCCACTACTCAACAGGACCCATACCAGGATTTACTAGTTCTGGACAAACATCCTGGAGCCCTTCAACCTGCATATGAGCGGAGAACCCTGGGTGACACAAGACTCTTCTGGCACTGTGACAAGGAGGGATGACCTTATGTCAGGACCTGGATCTGAACCCAGGACCCCTTCTGCGTCTGGCAGCAACTCTTCTTGCTGAGGCACCTGAGATGCTGGACAGCTCCCTGTCTAATCTCTTATGGCAATCTTGCCTTGTGTCTTGTTCCTCTTAATCCTTGAACCCTTTGCTCCTCCCATTAACTTCCTATTTAAGCCATGCCTTTGCACTTCCTGTTTGCCAGATTATTGTGCTCTCTCCAGCCAATATTTTGCTCTTGTCATTCCTGCTACCACTTATTACTGACCTTTTGGCTTTTTCCTGGACTGTTTTCGCTTAATCCCAACCTGCAACCACTTGTTACCGACCTTTGGCTTGTCTACTGACTATGCTTCTGCTTGATACCATCATATATCTCCTACTGGACCCCGACTTGCTCATCTCCTGGTGGGGTGATCCAGAGAACCGCTACCTGGTACTAACACGCAGCAAAACCCATCTCCACCACCAGGAGCTCTGATAAATACTGGTTAATATTTAGACCCGTACCTCAGGTGAGCCTGTGTCATCCACCAAGGTGACCTGCTTGTTTGAATGTTGTTGGTGGGAGCTTCTCTGCTGTTATAGCTACTGGTCACCGTCTCCGAATTATAAACAGAAAAGTCAGTGCTACTACCCATACACCACATAGATAGCAGAGCTCCCAGGTGCTCGATCCACAGTCGCTGGCTGAGTAGAATAATGTAGAAAAAATGATCTGCACTCCGGTTGTTGCTCTTAAAATGTCTTCACTTTATTGAATAGCCACAGTGAACAAACGCAGATTAAATCAGTTGACGCGTTTCAGCCTATAAGGCCTTAGTCATAACCAACATTATGACTAAGGCCTTATAGGCTGAAACACGTCAACTGACTCAATCTGCGTTTGTTCACTGTGGCTATTTAATAAAATGAAGACATTTTAAGAGCAACAACCGGAGCGCGGATCATTTTTTTCTACATCACCGTCTCCGAGCCTGACCCCAGACTGTAACACTTTAAAAAGTTCAGTCTGAGTGCAGGTTTGGACAAACCTTGGCCACTTGGGCATTCAGATGAACACCTGAATATTTACCCATTCAGTGGGAACCAAAAGTCATGTAAAATACCGTTTAATACTACTGGTATTACACATGACAGCTTCCCACTGTCAATGGTTGTTAAAAAAGCTGGTGGTTGCAGGCAACACAGAGTCCTTAACAACCAGTAGGTCAATGACCGACCCCATTCACTTACATGGGCAGTAATCCCTGGCTATGAAAGTAAAGGATCCAGGTATAGTAACAAAAATGGCGTGGGTGTTCCCCTCTAATACATACCAGGCCTTTACATTCTAATGCCCTTTTGATGCCCTTCTGATGTCCTTTTGAAGCCCTTCTGATGTACTTCTTATATTCCTCCAGCATGTCCTTCCTTCCTTGCTTCCCTTCTTCCTCTCCTCGCTAATGAATGCCCCTACACAATGTTGGGGCAAGATTATCCCAGTGGCTGCTTACAATAACAGTTTTGCCAGTTCATGATTTGTTTAGCAAATACCGAAGCCGAGAAGCAATTTCAGCTCCCCGGGTCATTCCAAAGCCAAAAGTACTTACCGTAGACAGGAGACACCACACTGGTCAGTTGTTTGGCGTTTTTTGAAGGCCTTGTCTGGTGCTCTGTTTTTTTTTTTTTTGCTGTTTGTGTTAGCAGGAGTTTTGGAATTGCAAAATTGCCCATAGATTTGAGGGTCTTCGAAAGCTGTGAACCAAAGTGTCTAATTTGTGGCAAATAATTTAAACAAATTAGAGCACACTTGGCTGAAATACGAGGTAAGAGGAGCTTTTGTTAAATTGGTAATTGCCAATGCCATGCCAATGTCACCAAACTCCATCATCTGCCATCAAAACATTAATGCCACGTACACACGATCGGATTTTGTGATGGGAGCTTGCTGTCGGAAAGTCCAACCATGTGTACGCTCCATCGGACAATTGTTGTCGGACTTTCCACCAACAAATGTTGGCTCGCAGGTTCTCAAATTTTCCGCCAACAAATGTTTGTTGTCGGACTTTCCGATCATGTGTGTACACAAGTCCGTCGCAACAAAAGTCCACGCATGCTCGGGAATCAAGGACAAGCCGGAAGCGATCCGTCTTGTAAAACTAGCGTTCGTAATGGAGATTAGCAGAAGGAGCCCAAAGGGTGGCACAGGACTATTGAACTTCCTTTGTATAGGCGCGTCGTACGTCTTGTACGTCACCACGATCGGAATTGTTGGCCAACATTTGTGTGACCGTGTGTATGCAAGACAAGTTGGAGCCAACATCCTTCGGACAAAAGTTCACGGTTTTGTTGTCGGAAAGGCCGATCGTGTGTAGGCGGCATTACTCTCCTTTTTATACACCAGGTAAAACTTCTACAAAATTCAACAACTCTAAAAACAGTTAAAATGGTTGCCAAAAAAGTTGGAAATCAAGAAATTCCTCTGGTGAAGAAATCCATGTAGTTTGTTCTTATAAAGATAAAGAAAAGGACGTGGCTAATGGAGGATCTAGATCAGTGGCGGCTGGTGCTCAACATTTTTGGGGGGGCGCAAACAAACTGAAAAATTCAGAAAAAAAACCCCATCAATTGCAGCCTCACTGTGCCATCAAACGCTGCCACTGTGCCCCAAATGCTGCCACTGTGCCCATTAAATGCTGCCATTGTGCCCCAAATGCTGCCACTGTGCCCCAAGTGCTGCCACTGTGCCCCAAGTGCTGCCATTGTGCCCAAAGTGCTGTCACTGTGACTCAAATGCTGCCACTGTGCCCATTAAATGCTGCCACTGTGCCCCAAAGGCTGCTACTGTGCCCCAAGTGCTGCCACTGTGCCCATCTAACGCTGCCACTATGCCCCAAGTGCTGCCACTGTGCCAATTAAATGCTGCCACTGCGCCCCAAGTGCTGCCATTGTGCCCAAAGTGCTGTCACTGTGCCTCAAATGCTGCCACTGTGCCCATTAAATGCTGCCACTGTGCCCCAAACGCTGCCACTGTGCCCCAAGTGCTGCCACTGTGCCCCTAATGCTGCCACTGTGCCCCAAGTGCTGCCACTGTGCCCCAAGTCCTGTCACTGTGCCTCAAATGCTGCCACTGTGCCCATTAAATGCTGCCACTGTGCCCCAACTGCTGCCACTGTGCCCCCCGCCTGCCATCTGCCCGGCACTTACCTCGTCTTAGTGTGCAGCGGGTGACGGCGGCAGGCGGCGAGCGGTGTCCTCATTGCGACCTGCTATCTTCTCCCGCGCTCCTCCTGTCTTCTGAAATGATTGGACCAATCACAGCGCCTGTGACTTCAGCCAATCAGGTGACAGGTAACACAGACCCGGCAACCTTATTGGCTGAGAGGCGGGTCAGTGTTAGGGAAGCGATGTATTTGCTTCTCTAACACAACACTGTGTAAACAGCGAACGCACAGCATTGCGCCCGCTGTTTACACTTATGGAAGCCTATTAGAGCTCAGCCCACCTCTCTAATCAGGACGCCTATTAGAGCAGACAGCTCTAATAGGGCGCTTCCAAAAAAAAAAACCCTGCTGTAATTCAGATGCCCGGCGCCCGACAAGGGGCCGGACACCTGAATAGGGGGCGGCAGCAGTGACAATAGATAGATAGATTCATGCAATGCATGAATCTATCTATTGGTGATAGAGCGGGGCAGGAGAGAGGGGGCGGCGCTCCTGCGCCCTCTATGGAAACACTGCCACTGATTCTAGATGTAGCTCCTTTTGATACAGGAGGCCCATATTGTTTCTCTTAGTAAAATACCAGAAGCAATATGTAGTACTGGGTGGGAACGAGCGCTCCTCCTCTCCCTACTCTTATCCAGCCGCCCGACCAATGTTCAGATTTGCAGCAACAAGCCGCCATCACTCATCCTCCGAAGGGTTCGGCGTTGCACATAATTAATCTTTTAGCTACGTCTAGCTTCTGCATTAAATGAGTAAATTAAAATTCCCACACGAGCGGCCTTCCAATCACGCTCCATATGGCTCTCCTACATTAAGGTAATTCCGCTTGCCAGACAAAAGCTTTCGGGAGCCTTACAGGAATCTCCTTATTGGATTAGCGGAGTCCATTTTCCCAAAGTTTTGCAGAATGAAAAAAAGGCTCGGGGAGCTTACAGAGACATTTGAACCTCTTCCAGCTTGCTGAGCGCTGAGAATTGTTCTAGTTTGTCCTCTCTTTCCAGTCATTTTTCTGGGGTGGTTTTGTCAGTTTAAAAGGAGAGGTAAGTGTACTGAGATAAAGAGAAGGGCATGGTGACAGGTCCTCTTGACAGCCACACAAACAAATACACTATATGGTCAAAAGTATTGGGATGCCTGCCTTTACACGTGCATTGAAATTTAATGGTATCCCAGTCTTATGCCCCGTACACACGGTCGGAAATTCTGACGGAAAATGTCCGATCGGACCATGTTGTCAGAAAATCCGGCCGTGTGTGGGCCCCATCTGACTTTTTCCGTCAGAATCTCTGACGGAAAAAAATGTGAGATCCTGCTCTCAAATTTCCCGACAACAAAATCCGATCTGACTTTTTCCGATCGTGTGTAGAGAATTCCGACGGACAAAGTGCCACGCATGCTCAGATCAAATTACGAGACCAAACCTATTGGCTACTAGCCTCTAGAGTGGGCCAACTCAATATTGAACCCTACGGACTAATGCCCCGTACACACGGTCGGAAATTCCGACCACAAAATACGTCAGACTTTTTCCGACGGATTTTGTCCGACACTGGTGTTGCACACACACGGTCGGACAAAGTTGTGGGAAAATCCGATCATTCTGAACGTGGTGACGTTCGTTGCGTAGATACCCAACATGTCACGCTTTATAATTGCGCGCACTCGTGGAATGGCGACAAGCTACGGTACCTAAAAATCTCCATAGGCGATGCTTTAAAAATGTTTTACGGTTACCATGTTAGAGTTACAGAGGGGCTCTAGTGCTCTCGCTCTGACGATCGCGGCGATACCTCACATGTGTGATTTGAACAGCGTTTACATATGCGGGCGCGACTTCCGTATGCGTTTTCTTTGCTGCGCTAGCTCGCTGGGGAAGGGGGCGCTTTAAAAAACATTTTTTTTGTCTTATTTATTTTATTTAATTTTAGATAATTAAATTGTGTTTTTTTTTTTTTTTTTTTTTTTTTTTATTTGATCACTTTTATTGCGGTCACAAGGAATGTAAACATCCCTTGTGACAGTAATAGGTGGTGACAGGTACTCTTTATGGAGGGATCTAAAAGACCCCAAATCCCTCCTTTGTACTTCAAAGTATTCAGATCACTGAAAACGGTGTATCTGAATACTGTGTACTTTTTTAAATCCGGCGCCATTGGCAGCCGAGTAAACAGGAAGTGACGTTGTGACGCCGCTTCCGTGTTTACATCAAGGAGACTGGAACCAAGCCGTTTCTGGACTTTGTTCCAGTCTGTCACTAGCCGCCGGAAGCGGCTGATGTTGGATCGGGCCTCCCGATGGAACGTGAGGCCCGGTAAGAGCGGCGTGAGGCGGCGGGAGGGGGGGACGCCCCCTCCCGCCCCTCCGGTATAACAGCTGAGTGGCTTTTAGCCGCATCGGTTGTTATACCTGGATAGCCAATCGCCCGCTCTAAACAACAGTACCGGGATGATGCCTGCAGCTGCGGGCATCATCCCGGTATAACCCCCGAAAGCCGAGTACGCATATCTGCGTACGCTCGGCGGGAAGGGGTTAATGCCAAATAGCTCAATTGTGGTCTCATCTGACCACAGAACTTTCTCCCAATCCTTCTCTGAATCATTTAGATGTTCATTGGCAATCATCAGACGGGCTGTACATGTGTCTTCTTGAGGAGGGGGACCTTGTGGGTGCTGCAGGATTTCCAATGGTTGCCAATGGTTTGTTTGGTGACTGTGGTCCCAACCAGTGATATAAGTAACTGAGTTAAAATAAACGGAGTTACTTAACGCAGTTACTTTAGAGGGTAACAAGTAATCTAACTGATTACTTTTCCCCTCATGGTAACTCAGCTCCCATTACTTGGGCGGCCTTACTGCAATTACATCTACCGCCACTAGATGGCAGTAGTGTAATTCCGGTGTCCTGCAGAAAAAGTTCCCCAGCACTTGTGCAGCACTTGGAGTACGGAGCTTCCGAAAATTGACGAACCTAAACAGCTCTGAGTGAACTCTACACCGCGCAGGCGCAGTTAACATGTAATTGTACGAGGCGATGCCGCACGCTCCTGATGCTCGTGCTACTCTGCAAGGGGCATCTATCGTGTAGCTAAGGGGCGGGTCTAGTATTACTGTAACCAAGGGGCGCATTTATTATTATTGTTATATATCGAGCTCTACACATTAATTTAACATTCGCCCTCTTCTGTAGCCATCCGCCCCCTTACACAATATAATAATAATAGACCCGCCCCTTACACAATATAATAATAATAGACCCGCCCCCTTACACGATATAATAATAATAGACCCGCCCCTTACACAATATAATAATAATAGACCCGCCGCTTACACAATATAATAATAATAGACCCGCCCCTCACACGATATAATAATAATAGACCCGCCCCTTGCTTACACGCTATAACAGATCTGCCCCTTGGTTAGAGTACTAATAGAGCAGCCCCTTGGTTACACGATATATAACAATAATAATAAATGCGCCCCTTGGTTACAGTAATACTAGACCCGCCCCTTAGATACACGTATAGAATATTAAAAAAAAAAGTCAGTTACTTAGATGAGTAACTAATTACTTTTCCAATGTAGTAACTGAGTTACTAACGCAATTACTTTTTGGGAGAAGTAATTTGTAACTTAACTAATTACTTTTTTAAAGTAAGATGACCAACACTGGTCCCAACTGCCTTGAGATCATTCACAAGCTCCTCCCGTGTAGTTCTGGGCGGATCCCTCACTTTTCTCATGACCATCCTCACCCCATGAGGGGAAATCTTCCATGGAGCTCCAGACCGAGGACGATTGATGGTTATTTTATATTTCTTCCATTTGGGAATAATCGCTCCAACAGTTGTCTCCTTCTCACCAAGCTTCTTGCTGATGGTCTTGTCGCCCATTCCAGCCTTGTGCAGGTCTACAATCTTCTCCCTGACGTCCTCTGACAGCTCTTTGATCTTGCCCATGATGGTGAGGATTGAATGGATGGAAGAGATTCTGTGGACAGGTGTCTTTTATACACATAACGAGTTGTCGTTGGGAGAACCTTCTCACATGGACAGGACTAATCTGTGTACTGGATGAGCACCTACTGGAGCCAGTCTGTGGAGAGCCAGAATTATTGTTGGTTGGTCGGGGATCAAATATGTATTTTACTCACTGAACTCGATTTATAAAACATTTGTATTGTGTTTTTTTCTGGATTTTTGGTTGATATTCTGTCTCTATCATATAAAATACTTTTCAGTCCAGTAGATGCCTTTTTGCTACCATGTCCAAGCCCTGATGAAGGGGGATTGTTGGCCTGAAACGTGTTGGCTGTCCTTTAGTCTTCCTGTTGTCACATGGATTTTGCACTCTCGAAAAAGTGTCAGAAACGTACTTACCGAGGCCGAGATGCCGAGAGCGGTTCACCCTTGCGACCCAGCGCAGTCTGCCCCCTGGAGATGGGACAGGGAGCAAATGGCACCAGGAGGCACAGGTCACCCCCGTCAGGTAGGCGGAGCTTGCGTGAAGGTCCGCAGGAGGTGAGGACCCGGCCAGGGCAGGCAGACAGGCAGTAGGTGGTTTGAGGCAGGAGCCCAAGGACCAGGGCTGGGGGTCAAACACAGGAAGTAATCGGAAGTCCGTGCAGGCCAGAGCAAAAGATAGTGTAAGCCACAAGTTGGGACCTGGTTCCCAGGGTGAGGGGAACTAGAGCAGCAGGCAGGTATTCCATACCCGGCCGAGGATCTAGTACAAAGTCACTGAGTGGCAACCACAGGCTGGGGAAAGGTGTCTGAGAAGACACAAGCAAAGTCCAGGTCACAGGCAGGAGGTCAGGCAGGGAGACAAGAGGCAGGTCCGGGTCACAGGCAGGGGGTCAAGCACAGGAGAAGGCAGCAGAGTCAAGGCAAACCGGGTCAAACACAGGTAAGGCAAATCAGGTTATACAGGGGTCACAGGAACACAGGCACTAAGCTGGAAAGACAGACCAGCAAAGCGCCTGTGCGTCAGGCGGCTTTTAAAGGTGCCCAGGGGACGCTAACCACGCGCCATTGCGCACAGGCGTG